>BGPT01001499.1:135844-143344 GCA_003297045.1 Symbiodinium sp. clade C Y103
ATGAGGTCAATGCTCACCGAAACTGCAGTGGCAGAGTCGCAGCTCCTCATCTTTGCTTGCCCCAAGCAATGTCTGGGAAAGGAAGCAATGGCAGCTGTCATGAAAACTTTGACGTGGTCACTCAAGGCTCTTACTGAAGGAAGATGTCCTACCACAGATCCATGGGGGAAAGAGTTGGACAAGGCCAGGAAAGCCATGGCTGGAAAGCCANGTCCTACCACAGATCCATGGGGGAAAGAGTTGGACAAGGCCAGGAAAGCCATGGCTGGAAAGCCAATCATGCAGCACCATCCCAAGAAGAGATGCATGGCGCCTTAGCTTGCAAGGTATGAAAATAGAACATGGCTGGGAAGCGAAAAAAAATATAAGGTTGTGATTTCAACAACCTTTCTTCACTCATGAGCTCAGGTATTTGCCATCATTGGCGACTTGGAGTGGTTTGCAGAGGAATTTGGATTTCCCCGGGCAATGAGCGACCACCCTTGTGCTTGGTGCAACTGTGACATGCATGATGAAATTCCGTTCAACGATTTCAGGGAAACAGCGCTGTGGAGGGGAACGNCGGGCAATGAGCGACCACCCTTGTGCTTGGTGCAACTGTGACATGCATGATGAAATTCCGTTCAACGATTTCAGGGAAACAGCGCTGTGGAGGGGAACGCTTCACTCACCTGACAAGCTGAAGGAGCTGTACCCTCACCAACTCTGGAATGTCCCAGGGTTGCATCCACTGTGCATCTACCTTGACACCCTGCACACCTTGGACCTTGGATTTGCTTGTCATGTCNCTGTACCCTCACCAACTCTGGAATGTCCCAGGGTTGCATCCACTGTGCATCTACCTTGACACCCTGCACACCTTGGACCTTGGATTTGCTTGTCATGTCGTTGGCAATATCCTTTGGTCCATCCTAGAAGACTATCTTCCAGAAAGTAACCGCGATGCCCGAATGATTACGCTCAACCACAAAATTGTGGAGTACTACAACGAGCTCAACACACCAGCATCGCAACGATGCGGGCTTTTGAAGATTTCAGACATTGGCGAAAGCAGCAATGCCTACCCACTCCTGAAGCACATCAAAGGCAGACGGGTGAGATACTTGGTTCCAGTTGTCAAAAAGCTGGCAGAAGAGNGACAACGAGCGGCACTAGCCAGATACCTAGAGCAAATCTACGACACGCTGGATATCCCCAATTTCCAAATGGTGCCGACTCAAAGACAAATCTTCCAAGAAGATGTAAACAAAATGTTGCTCAAATATGGCTGGCTAGCCAAGCATGCGTTCAAAAATAACATGTGCAGGTACAGCATGGTCCAAAAAACGCACAAATTGGCACATATGCCAGAAATGGCAAAGGATATCTCGCCACGGTGCTGCCAGTGCTATGCAGCGGAATCCTTTATGGGTTTGATGGTTGGAATAGCTAAACGCAGCACTNATGCCAGAAATGGCAAAGGATATCTCGCCACGGTGCTGCCAGTGCTATGCAGCGGAATCCTTTATGGGTTTGATGGTTGGAATAGCTAAACGCAGCACTGCAGGCGCAGCCCCACACACAGCTGCATCCACCATCGTCATGAAGTACCGGCTCTCCATGCACCTGCTGCTCAAGGGGCTTTTAGTCTTGGATTAAAGCCATGACAGGACATGGCTGGTAAGCCAACCAAGGCAAGAATACCTTGCCTGCTAGATTCTTCGCAACACTTCAAAGCAAAAGGCAAAATGCAGCACTTGCGCATGGAGACTTCATGGCTGGACAGCCACTGCAATACAGGTGCCNTGCCTGCTAGATTCTTCGCAACACTTCAAAGCAAAAGGCAAAATGCAGCACTTGCGCATGGAGACTTCATGGCTGGACAGCCACTGCAATACAGGTGCCCCGTATAATCTGATGGCTGGATAGCCACTGAAAACTTATACTTCTCACATTAGGGCTACAAGGCCATGCAATACCGTAAAACACGACCGGCAATCTACCTATGTCATGGCTGGAAAGCCATAAACATACTTGATTTCAACGCACTTATAAGCCAGTAAAATGTGAAAAGTCAAAAAGAACATGTTAAATCCGTATTTTACAAAACAAAAAGTACCGAAAAAAAACAACATATCACAAAATAAATCCTTCTAGATATACCAGAAAAATATTGATTTTAAAATAACAAAAATCTTGATTTTTGACCTTCAAAAATCTTGATTTTTTATCTTCCAAAATATTGTTTTTTTTTCCCCAGTCTTGCTATTGAAATTTCTTTTTCACGCTTGATTTTCAAAGAAAAAGAGCACACGATTGAAAAAATCAAGTGCGATGGAAAAAAATCAATCTCGGAGAGACTGGGAAGTTCTGCTGAAACAGAGCCAAGAAGCTCAGAAATCCTTGCGGAGTTCTTTCCCACAGCCAAAGGCTAAGGCCAAAGCCGTGGATGAGAACACAAGCANAAGTTCTGCTGAAACAGAGCCAAGAAGCTCAGAAATCCTTGCGGAGTTCTTTCCCACAGCCAAAGGCTAAGGCCAAAGCCGTGGATGAGAACACAAGCAAGGAGCCTGAGCAGCCCAAGAGGCGTCGCACAAAAGCACCTGCCTGATCCTGCATAGGGCAAAGCGTGAAGAGAAAATTCGGACATTGAATTTGCTGACTGGCTACGTTGCGCCGGACATGCAAAAGCTCTATCAGCAGCCCAAGGGCAACGTGACAACATGCATAATCTCTACGGGAGGTTTGCACTTGCTACAGTGACGTTGGGGAGTACGTCGCTGGTCTGANGCTCTATCAGCAGCCCAAGGGCAACGTGACAACATGCATAATCTCTACGGGAGGTTTGCACTTGCTACAGTGACGTTGGGGAGTACGTCGCTGGTCTGACCGAACATGGCGTTGAACTTTCAATTGCTGTGCAAAAAAGAATGCGCCACTCTAGCAGCTCTGGGATGGGTCCTGTGAAGTTTAATATATATCTGTATAAAGGNACATGGCGTTGAACTTTCAATTGCTGTGCAAAAAAGAATGCGCCACTCTAGCAGCTCTGGGATGGGTCCTGTGAAGTTTAATATATATCTGTATAAAGGTCCCTGACGAAAACATACCTAATGTGTCGAGACATGCATCATGGTACAAACTGTGTGGGTGGTACTATGTAAGCACTCTATTTTAAAAAAACAAACCTTGTCAAAAAAAACAAAGGTTGTCACATCGGTGGTTGGACATGTGCTTCTGTAACATGCACTAATGGTCTTCGATACATGCTGAGTGGCTCAAGGAGTCGTAGAGGCCCATGCAGGCACGAAAACGAAAGCTACGTGCTGAAGATGATCCACTCACTCAATTTCAAGTCTTAAGACAACTGCCGCGATTGAGTCAGGCAGATTGTCGAGAAGTCATTGGCCTGCTACGGGAGGATGAGGTAGGGAAACGAACGGGCACTCGCGAGTACCACGCGTACCCGAACGCATCCAAGTTGATGCGAGAGTGCTGGTCTGGTGAAAAGAAAAATGTGCCTGTGTATATCAATTCTTTCCCTGACCTCATACAAGCCAAGGTAAATGCGTGTCCGCTGTTTCGATACATGCTGTCAGAAGCGTGGGAGAAACATGACGGCAAGTTAACCCTGGTTGTATATGCCGATGACACGACGCCAGGGAACATTCTGGCTCCCAGGCAACCTAAAAAGTCGTGCATGGTATACACAACCTTCTTGGAGTTGCCTGTCTTGTTTCAAGATTCTTCCTGGCTTCCATTAAGCAATATGAGAAGCACAGAAATTGCAGAGAAAGGCTATTCCCATGCGGAATATCTACGGTGTGTGCTTGAAGCTGTGCACGAAACAGCAGAGCATGGCGTTGCAATAACACTGCGCCAAGGCGCTTCATTGCTGTGGATTCGCTCGGTCTTGGTGTTGGGAGATCATGAAGCCTTGCGTGCCTTTGCTGGCTGCAAGGGTGCTGCGGGACTAAAGCCATGTTGGAAGTGCTGCAACGTTATCTCTGGTAGTCGCAATTTGCCCCCAGGGCATGTGCATGTAGAAAACGCGCACGTCGCGTTGCTTCGTCCCCAAACGGATGCTGGACTACATGCAGTGTTGGCACACCTACGTGGTTGCACAACAAAGAAAAATTTGCAAGAATCAGAAAAACTATTGGGCTGGAGTCTCTCTAACTTGGAAAAAGGGATTCTCACATCTACTGCCTTGACATCTTGGATCTCCATCGACTCCTTGTATCTTGACTCGATGCATCAGTTTTATTCGAATGGTCTGGTGGGACAAGACCTCGGCCTCTGGTACACCAAGTTCAAACAAAATGGATTCGAGTTGTCGTTCTTGCAGAGATGGGCAGCCATTGGATGGCGAAGCCTACAGGGCGGACCTAGTCCAAAAGAATGCGTGAATGAAAAACTTTTCCGGGAAGGATCAGATTTCCGTGGCGACGCGGATACGACGCTGCAGGCACTGCCACTGATTGTAAGCTTCTCCAAGGAGATGTTGCAAGGAAATGCCGCAATGCAATCTGCCAATGGCGCGCTTGAGGCCTTGCAGGATCTCTGTCATCTGCTGCAAAAGACAAAGATTCATCCACAGGAAGCCCAATTCTTGCCGCAGGAAATAGAAAGATATAAAGAGAAATGGGATGTCGCCTACGCGGCGACCGCATGGGCACGACCCAAATTCCACTACTCGTTGCATCTCCGCGCCCAAATTGAAAAATGGGGTCGGCACATCGATTGCTTTGTGGGGGAGCGCAAGCATCGTGTGTTCAAGTCCGTTGTTGCACCGCGTTTATCGCAATTGAACAGCTTTACCCGCAGCACTCTGCTGCAAATGACTGAAACAGAACTGACTACGAGTCACTTGGAAGAGGAATACACTGGTCAACTGCTGGGAAAACCTACGCAAGACGTGGGCCTCGCCAAGGATCTAGGACTGCCAGTGGACGTTCTCTTTGCCAAAGGCATTGAACTCCATTGTGTGAAGTACTCACGCGGTACCTTTGTGCAACTGTCTGCTATGTGCAGCATTGAAATTCTTGGTGGCCTCTGGCAAGGTGATTCCCTTTCTCTTGCGGTGCAGCAATTGAGACCTTCCATGACGCACGCGTCAATAATTAAGTGGAACCTGATTCCAAATTCGAAGCAACTCATTGCAGCAGCCAAACTACTGCGGCATGAACCCCTGAGAATGGTTCGGCCTGACCAAAACGGTCTATGGCTTCTGCGCTGATGCTGCAGGTCTCAAACATACAAGATGAGGGCCAAACAAACCTAAAAAAATAGTAAAAACATGTAAACACAAAAAAACAAAAAAAACCTAGCAAACACTTAGCTTCACTTAGCGGGCACTTAGCTCCCACTTAGCGGGACTTAGCAAACACAAAACCTAAGTGTCACCTAAGTGAATTATAAGTGCCTAAGTGCCCCGGCGATCCCAAAGTACCCTTGCTGAAGCAAGAATAAACTCCAGCTATCTACCGCATGCATGATTTCTGCATCAATGCCTCTGATAATTGGCATGGCTGATATGGCTCCCCTTTGTTCTTCCTTCACTTTGAAACTTTCCAAGTTGACCATGTCCTGCGAATGCTGCTGCAATATTCTGGGCACAGGACCAGGTCGACAAAGGCGAAGTGGTGGTGCTGACGTCCGACTGGGCACGTGGCCGGCACTGCCAAATGCTGTGGGGAAATGGCAGCAGTGACGGCATCATCCTGGGGCCTGTGCCCGATCGTGAACAAGATTTGAGTAGTAGCGACGCAGGTAATCGCAACTCATTCTCAGCACGACAAAGCCTCACAAAGTAATTTGTCGCTCACGAAACACGGGATAGTGGATGCCCAGAGACAAAAAAAGTATCCAGAAAGCGGAGCCTGGCCCAGCTGGTTGCCTGTCCAGCCACATGCCAAAGAGATATACAAGTTCGCGGGGCACAAAGATCTCTGTGAATGTTGCTGGCACTCCGGAATCAAAGTGTGGGTGCAAGAATCAAAGATACTGCAAAACTTGAAGGTTTGAAACATTCATGATTCTTGAAGGTTCTGTGCAACAATCCAAACAAAACGACCAAATCACACTTGAAAATGCCCAATGAAAATGCTAAATCAAATTCAACTGCTGCCAAAGCACCTTCCAGAGCTCCGCAAACACCCGAAAGTCAAGTTTACTTTCCTGCAGAAGACCATGTCTCAATTGATTTCATACCGTATCCGACTGAAAGCAATCAATGACAAATTGTTCTTCAAAAGTGCAACTCCTCAAAATGAGCGCAAACTGCGGCCAAGCAACCTTTCAAAAACGGTCGCAAACAAATCAATGGATAAAGTCCAGTTTTGGCCAATGGCGCGCCTCGCGGGTTGCATTTCAGATTCTTTGAGTTTGGAAGCAAGCAAACTGCTCAGGAAGAAACCACGAACCACTCTCTTTTGCGTGAAGTCAATGTATTGCTTCCACGAAACCTGAGGGCCTGAGGACTATATGTGGAAATCGAGAAGTCGACCCAGTAAGCTGGATCACCTCGTGGTCGTCCAAAAGGGAAACCAGCCCAATCAATGTCAATTATGAAATTTGAAGGTCCAGCAAACTGTTCGGGAGGAAACTACCAACGCATTCTTTTGCATGAACTCAATTGCTGCCACGGAACCTGAAGAGAGGAGTCGAGGACCCAATCAGTTGGATCACCTCGGGTTCATCCAAAGGAGGAAACTACCTCAATCGATGCAGTCTCATGAAATTTCAAAGTTCCGCCACAAACAAAATTGCCACCAAGAAGACTCTATGGAAGACCCGATAAGTCGGATCCGAAGAACCTCCGAAAGGTCTTTGAGCCCAAGCAAAGTTCACCAACATGTATCGCCTGAACTGGATGGAACTCGGCATCTAAAATCCGATTTATCTCCAACTGACACAATCATCCAACTTCGTTTTGGATCTTCTGGGCCGTGTCGAATACATGTGCAGACCTGGTTGATATTTACCCCGGTGTTGTACATGTCCTGGCAAACAAAGTTTTGTTTTGCAAAACTGTCGTGCCATTTGGTTTTAACAATTAGGGTGTGGCCCCTGCGAATGAAATTTCTGTTCATTTGCAGACTGTGAATCATCGAGTTGAATATGTTTTGTCATGTGTTTCATCAAAAATGACATGGATCACTCGGTCATCCACTGGACAAATCAGGTCCAAAAATAATCCCTTATGCAATGACATCACCTGTGGTTTAAAATGTTTTTTTGAATACTGTAAGTTGCGGAGACCAGGATCCCAAATGGCCATGACACCAACGCATCAAACACGTTTTGGGGAGATTGTCCGCATAGGTCCACACAACCCGGGTTGCATTTGTCGAATTGGTTCCAAATTGTGGACAAAAACGGAAATCATGTCTGAAAAAAATCACAGCACACTAAAATTTGCGCATGTGCCCACGTTGAATCAAATAAAGAGTTTGCGGTGTACAGTGACGTTTGACGTTTTTGTTGTCGCAATGTTTGGTCATTGTCCAAAAATCATTT
>BGPT01001499.1:148344-151608 GCA_003297045.1 Symbiodinium sp. clade C Y103
CTTTGTGAGTTTGAGCTGAAGCTTGTTTATTTGAAGAAGCTGAAGAACGTTTTTGGAAGCTTGAGAACTCTTTTAAAGTAGTTTGAGAGTTTTGAGAACGTTTGAAGAGTCACTGCGTTTTACTCTGCATCTCTTCTAAAGGAAGAGAAGACATGACGATGTCAAACCCAGAAACCATAAGGCCTCTTAGATAGCCAAAAGTAAGGGTGAGGAGATCATCTTGGGCTGACAAAGCTCGGTGAGTGGATCCTCCCCTTACTTGGCTATNCTTAGATAGCCAAAAGTAAGGGTGAGGAGATCATCTTGGGCTGACAAAGCTCGGTGAGTGGATCCTCCCCTTACTTGGCTATTGTAGATGCCTATAGGGCGACCAATTGGCTCACCCCGCAATGCCACAGCAGAATGACACCTCCCCCCTGCGGGGGGGGGGTGCCCCAATGAGGGCGAATGAGAATGGAAATCTGATGGAACGCTGCTCCTTTTAATTGCGGTCGTTGGAGTTTTGGAACATGAGTCGATCAGCCGATGACTTACTACCTACAATTTTCAAATGACTTAGCTGCGAATGGCGACAAGATGACTGGGGTAACTGTTGACTGCTACTTGCATTGTCAACAGTAATGTCACGATTTGTGTCTGAGAACAAGATCAGTAGTCAAAATTTTCTACCACTTCTCCCCGCTGGGCGCGGGTGATGGAGTTTGGGCACATTGGACTACTGTGTCGCCAGAATTGGTGGTCGATCCTGGACATCCATGCCGAGTGCCCTACAGATGACGATCTGCTGGCACTGGCGTCTTTGGTGACTGGCGGTGTCTTTGGCAGCTCTGCATTTTCTGTGGATGGTTACCGGACGGCCTCTGGCTTCTCTTCTCGGACCTGTACTGAGCCCGGGCGTTTGTCATTTCATTTTTGTTAGTTTTGGTTCATTTCATTCATTTGACAAGTGACACAGGCCTTGGGCCAGCGTTCGCTTATTCCGAGCAAAAAAAAGACATGACGATGTCAAACCTTTTGTGGTTTGGCTCAAGTCTGAGCTGTGAAAAAGAGCTGAACGCCGCTCTTGCGTTTTTCATATGGTAGCGGAGCCCGGAGCCCCAGTGATCCTAGGGTGAGGGGCAGACGCTAAGAGAAACAAAGCTGTGTGAACCTTGAAAGGTCTTGGGGAACTTTTGAGAGAAAAGAAAAAGTTCTGTGGAACTTGGGAAAAGTGTTGTGAGAAGTTGAGAAGATCTTTGAAGATCTTTAGAAGATTTGGAAAATGGATAACACTCCAATGAGTCCAAGCACAGACATGAGTAGTCAGACTGCAGCAGCTGGAAGTGCTCCTGCAGGAGTTGTGTCTCACAGACAGGGGTTTCTGTGACGACTGGAACACCAGTGGAACGAGACCAGTGTACGACATGTCAGGGGCAAGAGGGCCACCGACTGCTTTTGGGCCAGCAGCAGTGACAGGCAACACTCGGCCTGATCCATTGCAAGGCCCTTGGAGGAGTCTACTGTTTCCTGGAAGTGATGGAAGTGGTTTGTCTTCAAGTACTTTCCAAACAGCAAGAGGGCATTCTGGAATACCATCAAGTGTGGATGTACTTTTGCAATGCCACTTGGATTTTTGGATGCAACAACACAGAACACTGGTTGTTCAAGAGTACCTGGAGGAGCTGGATATGTAGATCCAGTACTTGCAACAATGCTACAAAAACAGATGCTCTTAACGCAATCAATGGTGGATTTAATGTCGAGGTCGGCTCAGAGTTCAACACCTGTCATACCACCAATGCCAGGTACCTTAGGGCAATCTGGCAACAATGGTGGAGGATCAACTTCAACAGAGCGCCTTACCATGGATTCAAAGTGGATTCCCTCTGCACCACTTCCTGAATGGAAGACATGATGTGGCAAGTTGCACCAGAGTCTACAAACTAACTGGTCTTGGGATCTCCAATCCCTACACCACCGACAAAACCCTAGTGTGCTGCTCAGGTGGTGAACTGCAGGTCTCTCAATACTCGAAGCCTGTGACCTTCTTGGCCTTGCCAGAGTCAGACATCACTGTTCCAGAGAACTTGGCCACTTGATCCCCACCATCTTGTTCACGCAACGTGGTGGATTGCGGCAATCCTTGGCCAAATAGCCTCAGTTGTCCAAGTCACCACCAAGGAGACAGGGCTTGCTCAGATTGCAGATGAAGTCAAAGAGCTGCATGGTCATCTGGGCACCCAAGTGCCCAGGTGCCAAATCGAATCTCTTGAAAGGACGGCTTCTCTGCGCTTCAGGGCACATCTGCGGGGGTGCACCCAGCTTGCATGTCAGCTGCTCCACAAGTTTGGGTCTTCAGGTCCTTTTGTGCAGGTGACCGCAGGCGCCAGAACTTTTCCATTTTGGTTTCACTGTTGTTTACTTCAACTGACAAGTGACGCAGGCCCTGTGCCAGCGTGCGCTTTTTCCGAGGAAAAAAAATTTGGTGCAGGTGACCGCAGAGCTTATACATGCGACTGCTGATGCGTTGGGCAACCCTCTTGGATGCAAGCCTCGATGGTTGAGGCATGGAGCGCAACCCTCCGATAACTTGTTTTCACTGACGGGGCTGTGGAAGAGGCTTCTTCACGGGTGACTCATGGTGCTGTGCTGGTTGACTAGTGGAGGGGACGGAGCTTTTTGGAGACAGAGTCCCGTAGCCTTATGTTGAGATGTGGCAGAGAGCCGGCAAACGTCAAGTGATTGCCCAAGCAGAAATTTTCCTGACTAGTTGCAGAGTTCGTTGTAACTAGTTCTCAACTAGTTGCAGAATTAGTTGTAACCAGTTGCAACCCTCCAGGCCCAGAGTTGGAGAGTTAGTTGTAACTAGTTGTAACCCTGGCCCGGGCGCAGGATTAGAGAGTTAGTTGTAGTAGTAGTAGCAGTAGTAATAATAGTAAAATTTCCTGGCCCATTTGTTTTGTTCATAAAACAAGTCGAAATAATAGTNAGTAGTAGCAGTAGTAATAATAGTAAAATTTCCTGGCCCATTTGTTTTGTTCATAAAACAAGTCGAAATAATAGTAGTAGTAGTAGTAGTAGCAGTAGTCCTAGTAGTAGTAGTAGTAGTAGTAGTAGTAGTAGTAGTGGTGGTAGTAAAATTTCCTGGCCCATTTGTTTTGGTCATAAAACAAGAAGTAGTAATAATAGTAGTAGTAGTAATACTTTTTTTTGTAACTAGTTGTAACCCTGCTTCCGGGCCCAGGGTTAGAGAGTTGGTTGTAACTAGTTGTAACCTTGGCCTCG
>BGPT01001500.1:9948-30988 GCA_003297045.1 Symbiodinium sp. clade C Y103
GCCCTTCCTAGTTTCAGACCTGTTTCGGACCACTTTTTGGAACAATCATACAACATCAAACAACTTTATTTTGTATTCATTTCAGTACGAATGACTGGGCAATACACTGGGCTCTTGCGCTCGCCCTTGCGCGCTCTTGCGCGACCCTCATGTTTTCACATACTTGACCCAAGGTTTCTTTAAGCAATCTTGGACATAGACTTAATGAAATTGACGGGGTTTTTGAACGGCCCTCATATGTATATATATATATATATATACAGTAGAGATTGTCATGTGTTATCACTATTACCATCAATCATCAGTATCATGTGTTGTCATTATCACTACTACTGGTTGTTGTTGCTGCTGTTACTATGACATAGCCATAGGATATAGAATGATTTCTGACACATCTTGGAAAAATCAAAGCAGGGATGATTCTCTGCACATTCTGCTTGCAGGTTCTATACCTTTCAAACAGATGCACAGAGCTAAATCCAACTTCCCATCTAGCCACCAGTCTTCATCTTCCTAAATCGAGGTCGCTCCCGATATACTAGGGGGTAAATTGGTTAAGTAAAGTCAAATAAAGAGGTAGAATCACCCATGTCCCCCCTGTTGTGGCAATACCTAGAATCGCTTGGAGCTGCATTTTTGAGCCGGCCTCGTATGCTTTCATTTTCAAAATCTTCTGCTTCGCTTGAAGCAGAAGACCACGCGAGTACTTTTGTTCAGACCAAATGCACCTGGCACCAGGGCATCGGAGCTCCAAAATTTCGCCCGGTTTTCCCAAATTCCCCAAGGTTCAAACCATGACACGTGGATTCTCTGAAGAAATCAGAACTCTATCTTTTGGATCATCCCACAGTTGACAAACCATGGCAACTCACAAATTCCCAGCATTGAGGCTTCAGCTTGTCTACGAACTTCTCCTCCTGTTCCTGGTTTGCCAAGGGTCGGTTGGTTTAAGCCGTTGGAACGCGTGACGACGCTCAAGACGGATGATTTTGGGGGACGATCATCCAAGATGAAGATGGAATTTTGATTTGGGCGCTGATGAAAATGAGCTATACCCTCATTTTTGACTTAAGAACATTAGGGGGTACCCTATTTTCAGACAAACCCATTGTTACAAGAGGAAAAACACAAAGAATACCAGATTTGGGAGACCTTCTTCGGTAGAAAAAACTACAAAAACACGTTGAATATAGGGATTTAAGTATTACAACTGGAGGTTTCATGGTACAATTCATCGGAAGATCATGGAAAATCTCCGGGCGCCGAGTCTCCGTTTTTGGTCTCATCCAAGCCGGTCGCATACTTGCGGAGGAGAGACCCGTCAAGGAACCACTGGGAGCAGCTTCAATCTCCTGCTGCGGTGGATCGAAATGGGGCACCTGGAAAGCCCCTGGAAAACCCATGGTTTCCTGGTCGGAATATGATCTACTCTTCTGGTAAACTCATGTAAACTCCACATCTATGTTAGTAACAGGAGGGGGTATTCATTGAGAATTTGTCCATGTCTCCGTCACAAGATTCAGCAGAGAACATCCCATCCAAATGATGGTCGATCCAATAATCAACTAGTTTCAACTGGTTCTGACTCGTGACTCGCAGCGCCTTGGGCTTGTGCCACTCCTTCCTCCTCCTCTCTGCATAAGCCTTCTCGTCCTGAAGCAATGGGGAAAACCCATGGACTTTTTCAGGACTCGGTGTCAACGTGGCGCGGAAATCCCCAAACTCAACATGGGAGAAAATCATAGGAAAATATAGGGAATTTCTCGAGAAATGGAGGGTTGATAGATGGGAAAATCATCTGGGAAATGACGGATTTTCCAGCAAAACATGTTGGATGACACCGGAGGGTATGTTCGATCCTTTCACCAGCAATTCTTTTGCTTTCGACCAACAAGAAGTGGAGTTTGGATGAGTTTGGCATCCAGAAAGTCCCTGATTCGGTATTTCGAAACGATTCAAGTTGACCAAAAACACCAGGGATTTACAACAGGGATTTCAACCAACAATAGTTGATAGGTCTATCAACAGGTTTCATAAATGTCAACCACCCAAAATCATGTTTCTACCAACAATTTCTGGGAGACCCAACAGGGGTTAGTGTACGTGTTTCACATATTTTCACACCAGCAAACTCTTGGGGATACCATCTTCAACAGCGACCTTTTTTTACCTCAAAAGCTTCAACCTTTGGATGGAAAATGCCCGACACTGCCTCTCCAGGCTTGCCACGTCGCCACAAGGGCAAATCTGTCCTGGCACTGCAATGGCGCCCCGTGAAAAATCCCCAGGCTTGGGTTTGTGTAGCACGTTTTCATCAGTCAGATTGGGCAACCAAACAAAATCAGAATAGGTCATAGAAACAATTCTTGTGGGTGAAATCAGTTGAATCTCCATGGTTGATGCTAAAAAATCACCATGTTCATGGTGAACCCCCACTTCTTGACCGAAACTGGGAGTGTTCTTCAACCCCGGAGTCGGTCCTGCCATCTTGTGGGCCCTTCTCGTCCTGTCATGGTGAATGGGATGGTGCAAATAGGCCTTGGGTTTACCACATTACCTGACATTACCCTTTATCCAAATCAGTTCATCTGCAAAAATCCACCATTCCATCTTTTACTCCCCCAGCTTTTTCTAGGGGTAGAGACTCTAAGACTGCGCACAAGGGGTGTCTTGCTCTGCGCGGCCTTGTCTCGACCGGAAGCGCCTGCCGAAAGGGTCGATCCTCTGGGGAACCTCTGGAATTTGATATGCGCTATGGTCAAAACATGGTACCCTCTGGCAAACTAACAGTTTGCTATTGAAAATTGCCATAGAAATAGTGGATTTTCCCATTAACAATGGAGATTTTCCATAGCTATGTTAGTTTACCAGATGGTACATTGGTTGACATCATCTCACCATCATGAATGGGATGTATACTTGCTATGTATACCCCACTTTGATGGCCATTTCTGACCCTGGGATCCTAGGACTGCAGCCCTGGGCCTGCCGGGGGTCCGGCCGCTTTTTCTTCTTCTTTGGCACGAAGGACCAAGCTATCCACCAGTTTCCTAGCAATGGCGACCTGGCAGATCTGGCACCCGAAAAAATGGCTTGGTTTGGCTGGGGTTCATCCCCAGATTTTGACAGATGTTTGCTACCCCCAAGTCACAATACAGCCGATTTCAAGCTCTTGAATCGATATGGTGTCCCTATTTTTGGTGAGAAAAATGTAGTAGTCTCAACTCCCTGACGTCTGGCAATCTCACAAAACGTGATGGTAAAATGGCCCGGCTGTAGATGAGGTAGCTATGGAAAATGGTGATTTTCCAGCCTATGTCAAATTCTCAGAGGGTAACCCACCATCTTTGATGGATAAATCATGAGAAATCCATGATTTTTCAGTAATCCCCATTTTCTATAGCTATTTTAGATTCCCCAAGGTGATTTCTTCCCAAAAAACAACGGTCTTTCCACC
Source organism: Symbiodinium sp. clade C Y103 (assembly GCA_003297045.1). Taxonomy (NCBI): domain Eukaryota; class Dinophyceae; order Suessiales; family Symbiodiniaceae; genus Cladocopium; species Cladocopium sp. clade C. The sequence continues at coordinate 13,406 of BGPT01001500.1, forward strand.
TGCTTCTTGGTCCCTCGGTAGATCACCATGCGTGGCATCCCTGGTGGCAGCGTTTGATCGATCTCAATGGAAGCTCCGGACCTAAGGGTCGCGGCTGGAAATGGCCAGCCAAGACTCAGAGACGGTCGGTGGTATATTAACATAGACCCTGAGAATAGCTATTTTTAGAGGAAACTAATCTTCCAATCCCTATCTGCCAGGGTCTATGTTAATTTACCAGATGGTATGTCTAGTCTAAGCATGTTTCTGAATTTCTGGTTGTCAGTTGTAAATGGTTTTGGGATGTTTTCGGGGAAAATCTTAACAGGAAACTGGCTGGTTTTCCCACCTAAACCAATGCTGGGTCCCATGGGACAAACACTTTCAGACATCCTGACTTCTCGAAGTCAGTTTGGTACATGACTCAACCTAGCCCAACCCCAGCAACCCCATTCTTCGGTCATTCTTCGGGCTACCTCAGGCACTTCCAGGGGGGTTCAGGGGCACTAGCTGCGAAAGTCAGCCATCTGCTGCCTTTCAACCAGGCCCCGAGCTGCTTCTTGAAGGACTTGATGGTTGATCCGTCCTGGGCATCACCGGACACCATGGCATTTAGCATTGGATCTGCGGGTTTCTGTAATTCCGCACGGTCCAATAATGGGATTCATCTTTGAAAGTTCCGGGTTTTTCTATCATACTTCACTCTCCTGAAATTTTCAGTCATTTGGGGATGATTCTCCTTAGAAAAAACCATCATTCCGTTGACCCAAGTTTTTCAACGGAAGCAATGCATCACTTTCCCCCACCTTGCCGATCACCAATCCAACGTATTTGTGGTCAATCTTGTGCACCTGGAGAGGAGGAAAAACGGCCATTTAGGGGTTGGATGTTGAGATCCAGGGTGCTAGCCAAAAGAGAAATCAACATGGCAATCATGTACTCCGGTAATCAAACATGGCTTGCTGGAAAATCCACCAGGTACAAATGATTTTTCCATACAAACCTCCTGTTATAGCTCCTTTTATACGGGAGTTTCCCAGCTATACACCTCCATTAATAGATGATTTTCGGATCTTTGATGACCGGAGGGTATGGGGGGGAGGCATTTCCCCATCTTTTCTCCCTGTTTTTTGTTGCTTACCCTCCGGCAATCAAATAAATGGCTTGCTGGAAGATCCTCCCAATTTCGTTCAATCCCCCTCCCAGCATCGGAGTTCCGACCACTAAGCACTCATACCCCCATGGTCGATAGTGGTTTATCATCACTTCTGCAACTGGTCATGCAATAAATCGGGGCATCCCATCCACTCTAATTCAAAGCCGAATATGATAATTGTCCCGCTATTATCCCATGAATACCCCATGATCAGCCCCTCGATTCCCCATCATATCCCCGTATAATGGTGGTTCAGTCGTGTCCAGTCCCCCTTTATCCCGTTATTTTCCCATGACATTCCCGTCATATTCCCTTTCTATCACCACAAGAGCCAGCAGTCCCATGCTCGGTGGTTGCATATCTCATGATTATTCCATGATTCATGACTACACATTATTGCCGCATTCTTTCCCCATCAAATGGCTGGCTCAATCATGTTCAATCCCCATTTTTGAGGGGTTTCAGTCAGCTATTATTGCACTGAAATACCCCATTAATAGCTCGTGATTATCCCATGATATTCCCATCCTATTCCCGCCCTATCCCCATAATCATTAGCCAGTCTTTTTGAAAAAACTGCACGTATCATGTGGTTGACAAACTTGATTCCTAGCTCCGACTGGCTTTCTGCTTAGAAACAAGAAAAGTTGGATACCCCAACCGCTCAATTCACCGCTCCCTCCATTCACCACTAGATAGTCAAAATCCATCTATTACCCTCTGGTAACTTAACAGTTTGCTATTGAAAAATGGCCATAGAAATAGTTGATTTTCCCATTGAAAATGGTGATTTTCCATAGCAAACTGTTAGTTTACCACAGGGTATTGGATAGTTATCAACCATCTATCACTCCTATTCACCATCCATTCGCATTACCTGGATCTAATCTATCCTATTCTGATCATCTATGTATCAGCTATGTATCATCTATTTATCAGCTATTCATCATATATCTATGATCTAATTATCATCAGTTTATCATCTATTTATTATGTTATCATAGTATTATTGTTCTTCTTATTGTCATCTATTTATCTATTACAGTTGGCGAATCAACCAATACGTTGGTTCGATGATTCTCCCAGCCACAAACCTCCATTTATAGGGCATGTTCCATTGCCACGTTTGATTACCGGAGGGTATATCCAGTAATATCCTATGACTATTCCATTGTTATCCCACTATTATCTCTATTAAACCGTATAAAACCATTTATTAAACCATGATTTCCGTACGGGTTCCCATAATTGTCCGGTTTTTTTTCCATTGAACAGGGCTATACTTCACCCACCACTCCGTGGATGGCTTCACCTCCTGCACTTTCTCGCCATCCTCGTCCTCCGAGAGCGACAGCGGATCTCGGCTCTCTAGGCTCCGAGGGGGCTCCTGGGAGGTGGTGAGCCGAAGCCGGAAGCCGGAAGCCGAAGTGGAGGGGAAGGAAAGATTTTGACATATTTCAACCATCATGGGATTGTTTTTCGTTGATGGGATCTTGATATTTTATGGGATATCATGATTTTAACTGATTTTAATCATGATTAACAATGGGATGGTTTAACCAGCATCAATGGGATACCTCATGGGATAGTTCATGGGATGTTTCAATGAGATATTTCAATAAGATATGAATGGAATATGAATGGGAAATTCATGGAACACGACTGGGATATGATTGGGATATTGATGGGAGATGAATCGAATATTCATGGGGATTCAATGGGATGCAAAGGCAACAGGAAGTATCATGTGGTTGGGAAACTCAATTCGTAGCTCCACGTGGCTCCTCAGTTTTCACAGGGAATGCGAGTATTCCTAGCTCTAAGTAGCTCACTCCGAACCACTGGATAGTATTAATATGGTCATCCACAATAGCAAAACTAGCCAAATCGTTGATAACCACCAAGTCTTGTTGATTTGTCCCATCTCCCGGTCATATTACAAACCCAATTGTATGGGCCCAAGACATGTGTAAATCCCTTACAGTACTAAACCATGGTTTCTGGGGGGGTGTTTCATATTACTGGGGTTATAGTAACCCCAGTATGAAAGGTCATTTGCCATTATTTTGTCAGAATTCCATACTTTTCTGCATCTTTTTGGGGATTGCCACAGTTGCTATACACAAAACTCGGACGAAACAGTGGTCTTTCCGGAGATGTCCGGAGCGTGGGGAGGCTGCTTTTCGCAGTCAAACTTGTCAAGACGGGATGGGATAGTTTTCATATTTGTTATGGGTTATTGATTGTTGTTGTTCAGCTTAACAAAAATGGCCAAAATGTTGTGAGTCTGTTGGTACCCCCAATCTCTTGGTACTTGGCCGGTGGCTCAGATCCGTGTCCTGTACCACCTCCTTCTCAATCACTTTGGTCTCCTGCAGAATGGCCAAGCCGAGCGAGGTTCCGAGCAGATTTCTTGTTGGTCCACCCTCTTGCAGAAGACCCTCCACTAACATAGCTATGGAATGTGGACCATCTATAGATGATTTACCCAAGGTACCTATGAAAAATATTTGAAAAATAGTGATTTCCATAGCTATGTTAGTTTACCTGATGGTAACAGGTCCTCCTTGTCCTCCTTTTCTACGGTCGCGTTTCCACTAATTCTCTGGAAGAACTTGCTAAAGCCAGCCACCTGGCGCGTCAGCGCAGGTTGAAATCCAAGTGATTCATACCCGTTCTACCGAGGCAATCATTGGGTCCAAAAATGCGGTACCCCCCAAAGTCCAATAAATGGTTTAAAGCCTCTTGTTCCCAGTGAAAAGAATGCCATACGTGGGACAAATTCCAAATTATGTATTAATTGTTGGTTATCTAATCATCCCGATCATTATTGCACTTACTATTTATATCTATTTATTATGTTGATTATTACTTATTACAAATCATCTAGAATCTTTTCTGGGCATGGACATGACTATTCCATCATTATCTTCCACTATTCCCACAACATGGTTGGTTCTATCCACATATCATATATACTGAGGATCATAAGTCCATCATTCTTCCAAAGAAGATATACCCAAGAATTGCTTGACAGATTAGGATTAATTAAGCCCAATATCACAAAATAGTTGGATAGCCCAATTATTCCCATCATCAGTGCCGGGACCATCCCATCCACCTGCGGAGGGAGTGCCGGCGTCGCCGGCGTCGCCGGCGTCGCCGGCGCCGGCGCCGGAGGCGCCGCCGCGACCAACGCGGGCGACTCGTGCGACGCCTCCGGCAACACCGGTTGCGGCGCCGGTGGCGGCGCCGGTGGCGGTGCTGGGGCGGCGGAGACAGGCTCCAGCGGCTCTGCCTGAAGTTAGGGCCGCCATAACTTGGGGCTTGGCCAAGGGGCGCCCCACAAGGTCACTATATCAGTACAACCCCAGGAAGAGGCAGAAAAGATGAAGGTAAAGTACAAAATCTGATTGAAAATAAGGCCAAGTTTGACCTTTTCTGAACCTTTTTGGACTTTACCATACGAACGGTTTTTCGGGCTGACGATTGGGATTTGATGGGAGAGTTATTTTGGGACCAAATATTTGGACCAGCTGGTTCAAGAATATATGATACGGATGGATCCGGCCTGAAACTCTGAAGCAAACTGAGCAACAAAAGGCGCATGGCCATTGAGCTTTGGGTGAACAATCAAGATCCAAGGGAGGGACGGATGCGGGTAGTCTTAAACCACCCCATTTTGGGCATGCACATCTGCCAAGAAAAAACAAGCCTGAGCCTCTATTCGTCGCTCCGGGGGTGCAACCTCCAAGATGCTGCGGAATGACAAGAAAAACAGGAAATTTCAGAGATGGTTGCGGCAGCATCGGCAAAGCTTTAGTCGGGTCATTCTGAAACTTCAAGAGGACTCCCAAAGAGAAAATGGCGAGAGAATGTGAGAGAAATCCTCCGTCAAGCAAAATTTTACGAATTCCGAAAGGACAAAAGGCTTCTGTTAGGTTTTCTTTTCGGTGAAAGCAATACATCCACCCGGTCGAAGATTTCTGGTCTGGCTCGGACTAAGCTCCAAACATCCGCTGCTGTAGCTGCTGCAGGAGCACCTCCTACCCTTCTCAAGAACTTCGACAAAGCAGAGCCCTCAGCGCCATCTCCAGTGGAGCTGCTTTTTCAGCAGCCATGTTTTACAGATGTTTGACGCATACCCGGATCAATGAAGCATCCCATGATCTTCAGATGAAAAAAAAAAATGCAATCAGACACCAGCTTTTTGGTCTCGAGCCTCTGTTGCTTTTTGTGTCTCTTCTTTCTTTTCCTCTGTTCTTTCCACCTGACCGAGGATTGCTCGGAGGATGGCATCCCCCAAAAGCAGTTGATTGGAGTCCCATCCCACATCTCCGGAAAGGTCATCGAGTCATCAGCCTATGTCGAAACCTGAAAGGTTCCTTCCATTCCTAGTCCTTGCTAGGAAGGAAAGTAGATCTGCATAAAGACATTTGCTAGTTTACAGGCAAAGGCATGTGTTTCCAGTTTGCTTGATTTCAATCAACCCAAACCCTTTCAAACCCGGTGCTTCTCTGAGTTGCAGCCCCCCTTATAAAACACCTCTGCGCTCGAGGTCACACTGGGCATAGCAGGTATAGCGACCTCGGGCAGGTGATGCAGGTGAGGGATGTTGCCAAAAACCTGGCTGACGAGAAACCAATGGAACCCAGACATAATCAAGAGAATTGGGGATGTAACAAGTCTGAGGATATAAACTATAGAATAATAGCATATAATAGCAGGGATAGACCAACAAGCAGAGGATCTTAAACACAACAGTGAGAGGACCGGATCTTCGCTTCATCTGAGATGTTTCAGGTCCATATACTGGTAGCTACGCTGGCCAGGGCGATTCTTATCATTTGGGAAAATGATGATACCCTATGGTCATTTCACAGGTTGCTATGGAAAAAACACCATGTTTCATAGCTAAATCATCGAACTACCTGAGCCATGAGATTTTAGCATCAAGTCATTGGGATACCCCATGAAATCAGGGAGGACGCGCCTTCACGGCGCTCCTGAAAATGCATCAAAAAACATCTCAAAAAGCGGATGTGTTTGGTTTTTTTTCGCACCCCCCCCAAAAGACTGAACTTCGAAATAGTCATGTTTGTTTACACCACATTATTTCAGAATCGGATTTCTTAGACACTTTTCTTTATCCTTTTGGGGGTTGCCAGACTGAAAACGGCCCCAAGAAACAACCTGTGGTCCGAACTGAACTCGAGCAAGCGGCCTCTGCCAACACTGTCGGTTGGCTTGGCTCATCCATTGGAGCCTACTGTCTTTTCAGCAGGGGAACCAGTCATGGGATCATACCGATGGGATCATAATGGGATATTAATGGATATTAATGGATATACCGATATAGCAGATAAATAATGGAATAATGGTGGTTTAATCAATGGGAATATGGAGGTTCCTGTGTACCCCCAAATAATTCAAGTCATGGATGATCGTGACTTAGCATTGAAAGAACCAACTTGCGACTCACTGGGAATCCCTCACGACTTCGAAACCCTGACACAGTGGTTTCCTTAAGCTGGATCAATAGAATGAATATTACAACCATGATGGAGTACGTAATAGACCCATTGTAGTTCATGATAGCTAAAAGATGTTCCATTTAAATTTCACGGTGAACATAGATATTGATGATCATGTGGTAGTAAGTTGGTTTAAAATCACATAATGAAAATGGTTGAATGTAAGTAATAATGGTCAATCATGGATGATAGTGGTTCGTGACACTGGTTCTATTGTGATACTTGGTATAATCCCATCCCCCTAATAACAAATACCCTCCCATATGGGCCCCCAAAATGAACAAATCCACTACTAAACCCTGGTTTGGGTTGGGGAGTATGCGATATTAGAGGGATGAAAGGGATAGTAAGAATGGAGTAAGAAACAAAAATCAACAATGGGGTACAACAGTACATAGATAATGAGGATACAAAGGGTAATGGGAAAATAACAGGATACCCTCTGGAAATTTAACATAGCTATTGAACATGGCCATAGAAATGTCGTGGATTTTCCCATGAAAAATGGTGATTTTCCATAGTTATGTAAACGTTTACCAGAGGCTAATTCTGGGATTCGATGATTCGATGCTCATGGGATATCAATGGGATCGATTTCACCAACCATCATGCGACAAGTCGCCAAGTCGATCGACCAAGATCGTTTCACGCTCGAAAAATGGGGGGTTGGGGTAAGAAATTGAGGGACAATAATTTGGGACCAACAATATTATCTAAGGCATGTGCCAAAAAAATGAATGGCATATCATCAAGTTATGGCTATCTTATTGTGGAAAACGATGATAAACCAACGGATTTGGGGGTTCCCTATTCTCAGACAAACTCATCTACAATCACCAAGATCATCACTGTTTGATATGCCTTCATGTGTTGCATCATATTCCAACACTTCATCAAACCTTAAGGATCACACCGGCCAATCAACATATGGTCATGTTTGAAATGTACCATTTCCAATGTCCACCCATCAAAGTCTATCGGTATTTGGTCACATGGCTACGTGTCAAAAGCCTCTACTGCTGTTCACACCATTTCAATGCTGGTTTTTCTACTGTCAGCCGCAGAGGAATAAACCCTGACTCAAAATAGTGATGATTCACTCCTTCATCGGTACCCCATCCCTAGTGGTAAAGTGTGGGTTTTGCAAAATCTAGGGCTAACATTGCCCAACTCATATCCCATGAAACCCCCAATTATAGGTGATATGTTGTGGCTACCATTCTAGATCTTTGTTTGTCCTTTCTTGAGATGAGATGGATAAAGATTCATGTTTTAGATCAAGGCTAGCCCAGGATAAATCAAGATATATAGATCTTCTAACATCACTTACCCCAGCTAGTAAAATGAAGATGATCAACAATGCTCAAAATAGACACATCGGATTCTTGATCTTTTAATTTGCTAGATGTGGAAAAAAAAATGGATAAATCAAGATGTGCCATGGATCTGATGTTCTCATATTTTCTCAATCGATCTCAATCTAACGTGGTCAACCCAATCATAAACCATCCCCCATAATACCATAACTGGGTGGTACATATCATCCCCAGTCATGCTAGGCTTGCTGGAATCCCACCTTTGCCATCAGAGGATTATGCCTTTAAACAAGATCATCTTTAAATATCTTTAAAACCAATTAAAATGAATTACTTAATGATGTTGAAGCCATCGTAAACCATCCCCTATGAAAAACCATGTCAATGGGTGGTTCTAAACCATGAAAAACATCAAAATATGGATGGTAAACATGATTGCTTTACCATGATTTTCTAGATTCTAGATGATTTACCCATGGATCTCCCAGATCCACCGAAAAACCATGTCCCGCCTCAACCACTTCGATCGCCGGAAGCTGTTCAGCCTCGACATCCACGGGCGATGGCGCCATTGGCATCTCCCGGATCTCGTCCTCGCTCCTGCCGTGGTGAAAAACGCGGGAGTCGAGAGCCGTTTTTTTTTTTGTAGCCACAAGGAGTAGCCTCTCGAAAATAAACAATTCGACTAGACCCTGAAAATCGCCTGAAAAAACCTTCATCCCTGCCTCTATGTCACAGAATGTCAATTTACCAGAGGGTACCATGTTTAGTGGTCCAGTGAAGGATTTCACCACTTTTTAAGTGTGGCTTGGTTTTATAAGTTTTGAAGCAATCCTTGTTGATGATCCTTAAGTGTTGAGCGAAAAAACAGGTCACACCCACATTGCTGGTCATAGTCAGTACCAAACCATGCGTTTTAGTTTTGGGAACGATGAATCTATGAAGAGAAAATCAAGCTGCTGAGGCATTGGATTGGCCCACAGACGTCGCCCGAGTTCTCCTGTGTGGCTCATCAACCTAAGCTGGTGGTTGAGCCAGATCCCAATATGTATATATATATATATATATATATATGTATATATATATATATATGTATATATATATATATGTATATATATATATATATATATATATGTATATATATATATATGTATATTGTGATTCCACATCATTGCATCCAACAGTTGACCCAGCTTGACAGGTTCCTTCAGTTTGGTCATTTCCAACACTTGCGAATCCAGTGCGCACCAGCACANTGTGATTCCACATCATTGCATCCAACAGTTGACCCAGCTTGACAGGTTCCTTCAGTTTGGTCATTTCCAACACTTGCGAATCCAGTGCGCACCAGCACACTCGGCTCAGGGTACCGACAGGAGAGGTTGTGGGTAGGGAATAGTTGTGTTTGGAGCCATAGCTGACTGCATTGATTGGGGACGAGGTCGTCCTGAGCCAGGGAGCTCTATTGGTGCTGGAAGAGGGCTTTGTGCCATCGCATTCCTTTTGTGGCCTGCTCCTAGAGGAGCCGTTGTGACCTTTGCTACTTGCAGGTGTGTCTGGAAAAGGCGCGCGATCTGCTTGGAGGAGTTTGCAGTTGCTACCAGGTAGTTTGGACCCCATCATAGGCCAACTACANTTTGCTACTTGCAGGTGTGTCTGGAAAAGGCGCGCGATCTGCTTGGAGGAGTTTGCAGTTGCTACCAGGTAGTTTGGACCCCATCATAGGCCAACTACACTGGTAGCGGAGCTACCGTTGCTCCAAAACGGAAGATCCAGGAGAAGATTCACCAGAAGCGTCTGTGATCCGTTCACAGCCGACCATGTCTGAGTCATCCGATGGTACCATCAACACCCAGGTGTCAAATCAGTTGGCGATGTTGGTTCCGTCCTTTGACCCTAGCAAGGACGATCTGCAAGTGTACTCCCAGAAAGTGATGTTGTTGCTTGAAGCATGGCCTGCTAGCAAGTACACTGAGCTTGCGACCCGCCTGATACTCAACTGCAGTGGGTCAGCCTTCAAGAAGCTTCAACTCCACCAGTCAGAAATCACAGTGAATGAGCGCAAATCCATTCAGAGGATCATAGAACTGCTGGGGGGACATTGGGGACAGATCGATCTGGAACAAAGGTACGAGTATGCAGAGAGAGCTTTGTACAAGTGTCAGCAAAAATCTGATGAAAGTGCCGATAGTTATCTGGCTAGGGCAGATATCATGTGGACAGAACTGAATAGCCGGAAATTCCAACTCAGTGATCTGCAAGCATACGTGACATTGAGAGGCTCGACATTGTCTTCAGACGACAAAAAGCGTGTCCTGTTAGATGCTGATGCAGCTAACAAGGGTTCCTTGACCGTTGACAAAGTCAGTGCAGCGATCCGCATGTTGGGTGCCGGATTCTTTCATGAAATGACTGGGGGACGTCGCACTCAAAAGTTCAAGACCTATGATCAAACTGCCTTGATGGCGGAGGAACTGGAGGATTTTGAGCAGGATCAAACTGTGCTGCATGCCGAGCAGCCCGATGAAGATGACGATCAAATGGTGGCCACTTTGGCCCAAGAAGGTGATGAGGACGCATCCTTGGTTGCAGACTTTGAAGCTGCAGCCAGTGAACTCTTACAGAACGACGAGGAGCTCGCGGCGGCTTTTACAGCCTATACAGATGCCCGACGAAGACTGAATGATAAGGTCCGAAATAGGGGTTTCTGGCCTATTGGGCAGAAAAGCCGAGGTAAGGGTCCATTTAAGGGTGTCAAGGGCAAGTTCAGTAAGGGCCATCCATCATCCCGGAAGTCATTGCAACAGAGAATCATGGAATCTCGATGCAGGTTGTGCGGAAAGATGGGGCATTGGAAAGCTGAGTGTCCCTCCAAAGGGGACACCGCAGTCAACCGACCACCCCAAGCACCGACCACCTTTGTGCAAGTGGCCTCCACCTCGATGGAAGAGCATGATGATGGTTTGCCTCTGGAATTTCTCAAGTTGCCTGTCCATGAAGCCACCACGTTGGATGAACCTTTGATGAATAGTGGGGTTATATGCATGGCACTAGCTAATGAAGAACCTAGAGATAACCCCAAAAGAACACTCAAGAAAACACTCCAAAAGTGGTATGACCGAAACAAGACATCACCCAACATGGCCAGGAACGATGATTCGCTACCTGATTGGCGACTCAGACTGAAGCAGAGAGCCCGATCCGAGACAGTACCTGATGTGCAACATACTCCTGAGTCCGATATGATCTGTTTTGCATCGCATGGAAGCTTTGGGATAGTAGATCTGGGAGCCACGAAAACTGTAATGGGAAGCAAGTTAGTAACCAGTCTACTTGACAATTTGCATCCGAGCATCCGCAGTCAGGTCACTCGAAGTCCTTGTAACATCACATTTCGTTTCGGCAATCATGGGGTCCTCCAAAGCCAACAAGCTTTAGTCATTCCCATACATGGTTTGCTGTTAAAGATAGCTGTGGTTCCCGGGTCAACTCCACTGCTGTTGTCCAATACCTTGCTGAGAGCACTAGGAGCCACTGTGGACACTGAGAAACGCATTTTGCATGCGAAGAAAATCAATAAGAGTTTTCCTCTGATTTTGACCAGCAAGGGATTGTTCCTTCTTGATTTGAACGTTCTCGCTCAACAACCACCGAGCGGAACGCAATTCTCCGAACTTGCGGAAACGCATCAAATGGCGGAAACGCACCCTTCTGATGACATTGATCGAAGAGAAGGAAATCAAGTCACAAAAGTGCTGCCATCCGCTCCAGAGAAAGCCAATCAGAAAGGTATCAGGTCCCAAGGTCGTGATCAAGTGTCCCAGTCACCTCCACAGTGCACCGTCAGCCAAAGCCATTCGAATGATGACAGCCCAGATCGGTCCAAGCCCCTTCCTGCAAGCTTTAAAGTGATTGATCAACGCAGCCATGTCATCACTGGCCCAGAGGCTCCAGAAGATTCAAACTCCATCAGTGGAGGCGCGACCCGACTTGTCGCACCTTTCCATGCAAGATCTGATGGAGCAGAAAATCAGTTTCGGAAAGACTCACCAAGGTCGCACATTCCAGGAAGTCTGGGACCACGAGCAGAGCTGGGTGAGTTGGTTTGTCCAACGGTTTGCCAATTCGACCAAAGCCGAACATGTGATCTTTCTGAAGTTCGTGGAGCTGAAGATCGAGCGAGCAGAGCTCACCGGCACACCTGTGCCATTGACCAACAAGTCCGAAGTCGAGAAGACCATGACCTTGGGCCAGACCTCAGGTCAAGTGAGCCATGCGGGCAAAGCCAAGGCCAAAGCCAAGACGGCCATGCAGATCCCAGTGGAGACATCAGTATGGGACTTGGACGAAGAGGATCCAGAACTCTTCGAGGTCCTCACCGAGGAAGTCCCAGCGGAGAACAATCACCAGAGCCAACCCCGAGAGTCGCATGCAGGGGGTGGAAAGTGCTCTGGCCAGCATTCTCCAGCACTTGGAGACCATGACAATGTCAACAGCAACGCCTCAGTGAGCCCACCTGAGTGTCCGAGCATTCATGCAATGATAGCTGCAGGCGATCCGAGTGCCGAATGTTTTATCTCCACCACACATGCCACTCACGAAACCAATCAAGAACGTGTTCGTTTTCAATATTCCAAAGAACTTGACAACATCATGTCACAGACCCACAACCATCCATCACGTTTAGATGTACTGGAGATATTCTGCGGCCCTCAGAGCCAGTTGACACAGCAGTCCCAACAGCTAGGACTCAAGGCTGAACGTTTTGGTTTGCAGCAGGGCGATCTACAGACCACTCAAGGCCGCCATGACCTGTTCAAGATTCTTTGCACTCGAAGACCCCGAAATGTTTGGTTCAGTCCAAAATGCGGCCCATGGAGTGGATATTCATGTTTGAACGGAAGTAAATCCATCGAGGCATGGGATGAATTGCAACGACAGAGAATGAGCAGCCTAGAGCAAATTGCACTAGGAGTTGTGATTCTGAGACATCAACGGCAAAGAGAAGATCATTTTCACTGGGAACAGCCTCGAGGATCCCTCATGTTCAAATTGCCCTATCTGCAAGAGGTGATGTACTATTTGCTTGCGGTGGATGTTGATCTTTGTGTTGCAGGGGAGTTGAAAGACCCTGTCAATGGAAAGTTGATTCGGAAAACGTTGACCATATTGTCCACTTCTCATAAGATGATTGATGCTCTTTCAGGTCTCCGTTGTGATCATCAACATGAACATCAAATCATTGAGGGTCAAGTGTACTACCAAGGTCAATATATCAACAGATCCACTTTCACCGAGAACTATCCCAGAAAGTTTGCACGTCGTTTAGCCAAGGTTCTAGGGAAGTTTCAGTATCCACGAGAATTGCCATATCGAAATGACACATGGGCCATCCTTGCAGCCGAAGAACATCCGGAGGCACCAGCCTCAAAGCGTCCCCGCAGGGAGACATATACCTCCTTGAAACTCAGCCGAGTTCTCGAAGTGTCCAAGCTGCCATGGGGAAAGCGCCGTAAACTGTCCAGTAAGACCACTCCAATTGATGCCAAGCAACAATGGGAAGTCGTATTCACCAAGGTTGGACAGTTACTGCCACGAGTAGGAAAATGTGTCATTCAAGATGCTGAAATTCTGCAGCAGGTACAAAATCTAATTGAAGACAAGCAGTTGGAAACCATAGTTGCCTGCCGCGTAGCAAGCCGAACACTTGCACCACCAGAACACTTGGTAAAAGGAGTTGCACCATATCGCAGATGCATTTTCACTGAAATGGGTACGGGGGAAATCAGAGCCGAAAGCGATTGGGAGAATTGGGAGAACCTTGCCAAAAGAAATCTCATCAGACCATCGCATGCCACACATATCAACATCACGTTGTTTGCTCGTGATATGCCCCGCTCAAGTAGGAGCTCAACCCATGACAGCAGTGAAATGCCAGCCGATGTCACTGGTGAGACCGTTCCGATGCCTGAGAATTCGAGCTCAATGCCTGCGTCTGTTGAATCCGAAGAGGTTCAACAGATGTCACCTGAAGACACCAACAGACCTTCTGTGGTCGCAGAGCTTAGCAAGTCTCAACAGGCCGATTTATCAAGCGAACAACAATGCCCCAGATTCAAAGCGTTGCCACGGGACGAACAAATCGCTCTGTTGCGAGCCCACAAGAACCTTGGTCATCCTAGTCCTGAGAGGTTGAGCACAATGCTTAGGTCCCAAGGATATAGATCTGAAGTGGCACAGGCAGCTCTGGACTTACGTTGTTCCGTTTGCCAGGCGAACTCATCCCCGAAGTTGGCCCGACCGGGCTGTTTCAAGGAAGATCTGGACTTCAATGATAAGATAGCCATAGATGGATTAGAATGGAAGAACAGCCAAGGAACCACTTTCCATATCTATCATATTGTTGATTGGTCCACCAACTTCCATGTTGCCAGAATCGCCCCGGATAAATCGTCAAATGCAGCCATCCAAAATATCATCGACATGTGGATGTCTTGGGCGGGTGCGCCAAGTGAACTTCTTGTTGATGCGGCCACCGAATTCAATTCTGAACAGTTTTGTCAATTTGTTCAGGGAAAATATTCGGTTGACCACCATCAGCCCTGAAGCTCAGTATCAGAATGGTCGTGCAGAAAGACATGGTGCCATACTCAAAACGATGTTGACAAAATATGAAGCCGAACAAGAAATCAATAACTACCAAGACTTGGCACAAGCATTGTTTTGGTGCACACAGGCCAAGAATGCCAGTAGTTTGAAAAGAGGTTTTGCACCTGAAGTCCTGGTCCTGGGAAAACATACACGCCTGCCTGGCGCTGTTTGTAGCGATGAGCTTTTGCCAGCCCACCTTCTGGCAGAATCCGAGACTGCCCAGGGTGTTGCCTTCCGGCGACAACTAGCCTGCCGAGAAGCAGCACGAAGAGCATTCGTGCACGCAGACAACGATGCTGCTCTCCGCCGTGCTATGTTACGAAGGTCACGTCCAGGCGGTTTGCCATATGCACCAGGAGAGTGGGTCATGTGTTGGCGACAAGGTAAAGGAACAAATGAAGGGTTTTGGGCCGGACCAATGAAAATTGTAGTGCATGAAAACCCTCAAACCATATGGACCACTCAAGGTAGCCGACTGTACCGAGTTGCCCCCGAACATGTTCGTCCAGTCTCAGCCCATGAAGCAAAACAAATTCCAATACCATCAAAAGAACCTTCAGTGTCCATTATTGCCCAACAACTTCCCCAGATGCCATCTCAAGGAATCACCCGTGCCATTAACATGCCACTAGATGTACCACAGGAAACTTTTCATCCAATTGCTCAACCAGAAGTTTCCGGAACACCATCCGAAGTCCAACCTGATGATGAACCTGAAGCAGTGTCACATCAATCACAGCCATCCATTTCCAGTCAAATTTCCCCAGATAACCTTAATCCCAATAGTCCCAATAACCTTGAAGCCACCAATAACCATAATGAACCCGATCCTGCAATCACCACACCGATTCCAGATGATACTGATGATGACCTGTACTGCGATGGCTACCTGTGCCATGACGTGGATGAATCTGCGTTTGCATGTTCCAGTGAACTGGATTTGGCATGGCGATGCGAAGTTGTCGTCACTGAGGCCGACATCCAAGCGTGGAAAGAGGAACCAGAATCTGCCGAAATGGCTTTCGTAGTCTCTGCAGCGAAAAAGCAACGAGCCGAGGTAAAATTATCCACCCTGAATGCAGAAGAAAAGGCTCAGTTCCAAAAGGCCAAAGAAAGTGAAGTACAAAATTGGATCAACACTGGAACCATTTCACGAATCTTACGATCTAAGGTCCCCCATGACCAAATCCTAAGATGTAGATGGATCCTTACATGGAAACCCATAGATGCCTCTCCTGATGACCCCACAAAACAGCATGCTACCAAGGCTAAGGCCAGGTTAGTCATATTGGGTTATCTCGATCCAAAGTTGGAGGAACTCCCAAGGGATTCACCCACCCTGGGGCGTAATGCCAAGATGTTGTCACTGCAGTTGATATCATCCAAAGGCTGGTTGCTTCGATCCTTCGACATCCGAGCTGCGTTCCTGCAAGGAAAGCCACAGTCCGGAAGGACTCTTGCAATCGAACCAGTGCCCGAGTTGATCACCGCTCTCCAGTTGTCAACGGATGAAGTTTGTAAATTGGAAAAAGGGGCCTATGGATTAGTTGATGCACCATATCAATGGTTTATGGCCATCTCAGAAGAACTCAAGAAACTAGGATTCATGCAAAGTCCCTTTGATCCATGTCAATTCATTCTGAGACATCATGAGCGAGGAACCTTGGAGGGAATCATAGGATTACATGTGGATGATGGAATCTGCGGGGGAAGTAAGTACTTCGAGGATAAGTTGGCCCTCTTGGAACAAAAATATCCTTTCGGATCCAAAAAGATGAAACAGTTCACGTTCACAGGGATAGAAATGGACCAACTTTCAAATGGAACAATCACGATGAGACAAACAAAATATGTCAATGCCATCGAACCCATACAACTCAAGGCTGACCGGAAAGCTCAAGGGGATAGTCCGATCACTGAAGATGAGAAACAAAAGCTACGAGCCATAATTGGAAGCCTCCAATATGCGGCCGTACATACAAGACCAGATCTTTCCAGCAGACTCAGTCAACTTCAATCATCCATCAACCAAGCGACAGTCAATACACTTGTACTTGCCAATCAAACCTTACATGAAGCGAAAAAGCACAGTGAAACAACAATCCAAATACAACCAATACCAGTGGATGACTTTCGATTTCTGGCATTCTCCGATGCTTCCTTTGCTTCCAAGGGGAACCCAAACTCACACACAGGATGCATGATCATGGGAACTCACAGACTGATTGCTGACAATGTTTCATGTCCAGTAAGTCCTCTAGCTTGGGGTTGCAAGAAAATCCAGCGAGTGGTGACAAGTACACTGGCGGCAGAAACGGTTTCTCTCAGTACAGTCTTGGATCATTTGTCGTGGCTACGTCTTTGCTGGGGTTGGATGCTCGATCCTCAAGTCAAGTGGAAACAACCCAGAGAAGCACTTCTCCAGTTACCAGAAACGTATTCCACAGCAACATATAGATCACAATCACTTCCTGAGAGTCTTGCAGCGACAGACTGCAAAAGTTTGTATGATTTAGTCACACGCACTGCAGCTCCGAACTGTTCAGAACACCGGACTCAGTTAGCTGCTCGTGCAATCAAAGATATGCTAGATGAAGGTGTGCAATTACGTTGGGTCCACAGTGGAGCGCAACTTGCCGATAGTTTGACGAAAATCATGGAAAACTCATTCCTACGTACGACTCTACACCATGGTAGATACAAGTTGCACGATGAACTGGAAGTATTGAAGCAGCGAGCAACCCCTCGAAATCGGATCAAATGGCTGAAAGGATCTCATCAAGCAAAAGATCATGACCAGAGCTGCAATGATGAATGTTTTCTTTCAATAAACAATGATTTTTGGGAGTGTGATTCCACATCATTGCATCCAACAGTTGACCCAGCTTGACAGGTTCCTTCAGTTTGGTCATTTCCAACACTTGCGAATCCAGTGCGCACCAGCACA
>BGPT01001500.1:38153-91299 GCA_003297045.1 Symbiodinium sp. clade C Y103
TCTGCATCTGCGTCTTTGATTTCCTCTTCCTTGAAGTCTAGTTTCTTTCCTTCAATTGGTTTCTTCTCTTCTTGTGTCCTCTTTGGCGCTGCTTTGTCAGTCTTCTCCGTCTTCTTTGTTTGATCTTTGGTTTTTCTGTCCTCTTTTGGGGTCCTGCTCTTTTCTCTTTCTCCGCCCATGGCGCATAAAAACGGGTGANCTGTCCTCTTTTGGGGTCCTGCTCTTTTCTCTTTCTCCGCCCATGGCGCATAAAAACGGGTGAATGGGATGAAAAACGGGGTTTCTAACTGCCCTGTGCAACCCTTGAGCCTATATATATATATAATGTATATATGTATATATATGTATATATGTATATTTGTATGTTTGTATATATGTGTATAGTATATGTATATTTGTATATATGTATACATGTATATTTGTATATACATGTACATATGTATATATGTATATATGTATAAATGTTTATATGTATATATATATATATGTGTACATATGAAAGTGTATACATATATCATATATATATATATATGTGAAGATACTATATATATATATAGTTATATATACAAATATTCAAAGGAAACTGTTGTGCATACCATGATATTCCATTGTAGAATATCTACCCAACAACTCCAGCCTTGGGAAGATCTGGACTGAGGTTTTCTTTGACCTCGACGATTGTCCGAGGCATGTGGGGACAAATATGGAGGTTTCATGAATGGGGGTACCCCAAATCATCCATTTATAGATGGATGTTCCATGAAAGAATCATCCATTTTGGGAATCCCCCATTTTAGGAAACCCCACATGTTGAAATCTCAGGGAACACAAGTCCACACTACCCTCCGATAATCAAACGTCGCGATGGGAAACCCCCGAACCAAATGGAGAGTTCAATGGAAATCGAACTCAATGGTAGAGTTTCCAGCAAGCCACGTTTGCTTACCAGAGGGAAATTATCAAATCAATATAAGAATGTCCCATGAAGCATACCATTTTCAGATCCTCAAAGTCACCAATAAAGCGTGGGTCCAAAAAAGTAGCCTCAACTTGACCGATCCATATAGCCTCAACTTGACCGATATCTTTTAAAAAGGCAAACAATGGCCTATTAAGTTCCAGAAACATGTGTATGTCCACGGGACTCAAAAAGATGATGTTCTCACAAAAACTAAAAGCAACCAATGAAATGTCATCATATCTTTGCAAGCCCAACCAACCAGTTCTATCACCTATATCAATTGAGCAGTGTTCGAAACCCGCAACGTCGTCGCGTTGCACTGGTTGGTGAAGAACGGATTTCCCAGTTCATGGATTGTGGTGATTCATGTATATATATATATATATGTATATACATAGATAGATAGATACATATACATGTATATACATATTGGATAGTATAACCCCATATTACAACAATCAACCAACAGGGGTTTTAACTCATGGATTGTGATTTCCCGAATTCATCTTGGTGATTATAATCCAACCTCACTAGTCATCAACCAACCGGGATCTCGAAGGCCTTCTCAACTGGAACAAGCTCAGGCCCTGCAGTGATGTTTGTTGGTTTGAGTTGGTGTATAAACCCATGAAGTATAGTTCTATCCCCCAATATCCCCCATAAACCCAAACGTTCACCGCGATATGTGCGTTAACTTAGCTATCGAATTACCCGGCGTTTCAACTTGTACCCGTGATCTCCACCCACATCGGGAAGCTTCACAGAGGCTCGGGGCCCACGCCTCTTCCGCTTCGGTCGATTCCATGGCCGCCAAACGGGCCTCCATAGGAGACGGAGGAGAACGGACCCTGGATTTTTGGTGCCCAGCAATTTACGGTGATTGAAGCAACAAAAAGCTGGGGTTTAACCAACCAAAATGATTCCATAAGCAAGAAAACTGGGAGTTTAGCCAACAACATTGGGATTTCACCAACAAAAATGAGAATTTCACCACGAAAAATTGCGATTCTTTTCATGAGGATATGCCTGTGGGGATTCTCACAGGGGAACCTTAGGTTCAATGGATTGGTTTTGTTGGGAAAATCGACACCGGAAACCACGACTTTCAACGGCTCTTACCTCCAGATACAGAGGTTTGCGCTGCAAATGGTCCCACCATCCAATTCCGGAACTGAAGGTATGAAATGGATATCGCCAGATGGGATGGAAACAAAAAGGTAAACATCATCATAATCATCCAGTAAATCCAATTCTGTGATTTCATTGAAACCGGCAAAAAAACTGGAAAAAAAAACACTGTGTTTTTACATCAAAATTGGGATTCTACCCATTGATTCTCCCCATGAAATCCCTTTTGCACCACCATTTTTTCCATGCTCTGCGGCGATCGCGCCAATCGGACCTTCTGCGCTTGAAGCTTGCTTTGATACCTCCGGATCACCTCGACGAGCCCGTTGTGTTTCAGTAATGGGTCAAGCATGAAACGGAAGCTGGAGAAGGGTCTGGGTCACATGTATGTTCTTCCTAAAATTGGATGTTGACTTATTTTCTGCATATATATATATATATGTGTGTCTGTATATATATATATATATATATCTATCTATATACTGTGAAACTTCCTCAGTTTCCTGCATCTTCATCCAAACATGGGAGTCATGAGATCACCAGTCAATTGTGACTGTGCCTCGCCGACTAATCCGGCTCGTCAAGGAGAAGGGCTTTCTCTGCGGTGGTGTTTGGCCAGGGCGCCATTAACACTGGTAGCGGAGCCACCCGGGGGGCTCAAGAATACCCCGGGACAGGAGATTGAGTTTGTGTTTGGGAACCTCTCTGTGAAAGGGGATTACCTGGTGAGGACATCAGGAACTGAGGCACGGGGATGCCTGAAGGTGATGGAGCAGCGACTGGATCTGAGGAGAAGGTAGGAAACAATCTTTGGAATCTCCTGCCATCCTTTGATCCAAGTCAGGACAATGCAAAGGAGTACACTGACAAGGTGAAGTTTCTTTGGGGTATCTGTCCAGTGAAGGACAGACCGATGTTGGCACCTAGGTTGGCTCTTCTTTGTCGTGGGACGGCATGGAGTCAGGTGAAAGCCATCGATCCCAGCAAGTTGACGGAACCTGAAGGGTACAAAGTTTTGTTGAAGGCTCTGGCCTCATGGGAGGAATCCTCAGAGCTTCAGACCTATGAACTGTTTGAAAAAGCAGTTTACCGAACAACTCAGAAACCTGATGAGACCGCCATGTCCTATGTGAATCGGATCAACGTCGCCTTTGCCGAGGTTGGTGATGAGACAACGCTCAAGCAGGTTAAGGCCTTTGTGATGCTGAGGCAGAGTGGCCTTGGAGCTGAAGACAAAAAGCGAGTGATTGCTATGGCTGATGGATACGAACCCTCAAAGATGGAACAGGCCATGCGGGCTCTTTCCACCAAAGTTTTGAATCAAGGTGATGTCAATCGGAAGAAGATCTACCCTGTGAACGTAGCTGAGGATGAATTCGATGATGTGAACTATGCACAGGAGGAGGAACCAGATGAAGATACCTTCCTGGCTATGATGCTGGAGGAAGGGGATGAGAGTGCGATGACCATACAAGACTTCGAGGAGAACATAGTTCAGGTATGTCAGGATTCACCTGAGCTGTCGATGGCGTTCACGGCCTACCAGGATGCAAGATTCAAACTGCGAGAGAAAGCTCGCATCAGGGGCTTCTGGCCTCTTCGTAGCAGTTCCAAAGGAAAGGGCAAGAACAAGAAAGGAAAAGGGTTTGGAAAAGCTCGTCAGAGCTTGGCAGAACGAATCAGCAATAGCAATTGTCGGCTCTGCGGAGCTCGCGGCCATTGGAAACAAGAGTGTCCGCAACGGGATCGCCAGTCTTCAGCTGCTGATGCCAATGTGATGGTGACTGAAGAGAACCTCCTTTCCTCCGAGCTGGTCGACACGCTCCCTGAGAATGCGGTGAACACCATGTGGGAGGCCAGTTCGGATAGCCTGTCGTTTTGTGTGTGTATGCCACCTGAGCAACACTTAGTTAATGAAGAATTCATTGGAACTACTTCCCATTTTTTGCATGAATCAAAGTTTTCAACATCTTCAAAGATGAAAAGTCTTCCTTCTTGTGACCTTCGTAAAGCACTTCGGAAGGCATGTGAAACCAGCTTCAGTGTCGTCAGGTCCCCGGTGAGTGATCGTGTGAAGGGTCAAGCCTTAGGAGAATATGGGACCGGGATCATTGACACAGGAGCTTCCAAAACTGTCATCGGTGAAAAACGAGTGCATCACTTGCTTGCTACTCTGAAAGCTGACCATCGTGATTTGGTGAAATGGCAAAAGTCTGAAACTGTGTTTAGGTTTGGGAATAATGAAACCCTCAAGAGCTTGGGTGCGATGTTTATTCCGTTTGGTAAACGATGGTTAAAGGTAGAGGTAGTGCAAGGTTGGACTCCTTTTCTCATTTCAAACGCATTTCTCAGTGCTTTGCATGCTGATCTGCACATCAGCAAGTCTCTTTTGAAGATTCCCAAATGGGGAGTTGAAGTGAAATTGCGTCGCAATAGCAAGGGTCTTTTCACTGTTGCTTTGACTGAACTGATTGAATCAGCCAGTGCAAGTGAAGGGACTCCGTGTTCAGAGGAAGTGATCACCATGGCATGGAATGACCAACCAAATCAAAGTAGGGAGGTTTACTGCACACACCAGCTGCAGCAGCAACCAACAGCAGCAGCTACAGTGGCTCAACCTCATTCTGAACGCTATCAAGTATCTGATCTGTCCTCAACTGCGGTGATTGCTGACCGCGATCATGGCGCTCCCGAAGGAGATGTTCTTGGAAAAGGGCCAGGTTTCCTATGCGATGGGGCAGGGTCCGAACCTCGAACTTCCGCTGGATGTCCTGGAGGATCCCAGCTTGAGTTTCGATCAAGGGCCAATCGTGAAAGCCCGTCGTCCACCAGGAGTGACAAGTCTGAAGGAATGGGGCGAGAAGATTCTGCCGGACGGAAAGTGGAAGAATCACACCTTTGCCGAAGTCTACGCCCAGGACACGAAGTATGTGAACTTCATGGCAGGAAACACCAAGCTTGTCTCCCCGTGGGCACTGAGCTTTCACCAGTATGTCAGACTGAGGATTCAGGCAGATCTTCAGTACAAGGAGAAGAAGATTCAGCAGGAACAAGAGCTGGAGACCCGCACTCGTCAGTTGATTGCTGCAGCGGCAATTCCGGCTCAGAGTTCTCATCAACGCGAATGGGAGCTGATTTCATCAAGTACCACTCCGACGTCCAAGATGAATGCCTCAGGAAGCTCGGGACCCTTGAAACGAAGTTCAATCGAAGTGGAAGAGACCACGGCTATGACACCCGAGCTGGAGAGTCAGAACAAGGAGGAAAAGATGCTTCGATTGGCGCTGTTGCAGCGCGAGATGGATCTACTCCGGAAGGAGATGGGCAATCAGTGAGAGGCTTAATTCAAGAGGATCCAACATGGAAATCAACGAATGAGCTATCTCAAGAAATATGTCTTCAAATCGAATCAGCACAACTGACCATTGAGAAAGAACTGGCTCAGTTGAAGTCCATCTGGCATGGAGACATAAGTCCTGATCTCAAGTCTCCATGGAAACTAGATCTTCTGGAGATCTATTGTGAACAAGATTCTCAAATCACTGAGCATGCTCAACGACTTGGTTTGAAAGCCAGAAGATTTACGTTTCAAGATGGTGATCTCTCCACCTCAGCTGGCAGAGAAGCGCTATGGCGAGTCATCTTGGAGGAGAAGCCTCGAGAAATATGGGTGGCTCCTGACTGCAAATACTGGGGCAACTTCAGCCGACGCAACATGGGACGAAGCCACAGCACAGCAAGCAAAATCCTAGAGGGTAGAAAACAACAAAGGGTTCATTTGGGTTTGTGTCAACAGATTTATTGGCATCAAATGGATGTTGGTGGTCACTTTCATTTAGAACAACCACAGGGTTCAGAAGCTGTGTATCAACCAGAATTACGTGATGTTTATGAGGGTACTTTGTGCACAACATTTGACATGTGTGAAGTTGGTCGTTTGCTTGCCCCATGGTCCCAGTATCGCTTCAGGGGAAACAATTTCCTTCGAAAACGGACCAATGTGTTCACTTCCTCCAAGATATTTCATCAGGCGTTTGACTCTCGCCTCTGTCCTGGGAATCACCAGCACACTCCCATTGCGGGAAAAGTCTACCATCTCGGAAGATGGATCTCTCTCTCCGAGTATGCTGCTAGATATTCATCAGGCTTTGGAAAGAATGTTGCAAGGTATCTAGCATGCCGCATTGATCACCCACCATTGATGAGGGATGAGTTGTTGGTTGGTGATGTTTCTCCAGCGTTTGTTCAAGCAGTAGTTGCTCGAAAGAGAGAGGCTATAAGTCAGGATGCTCCGGATGAGCCTCAACCTGACATCAAACGTCAAAAATATGGCAGCAAGCAACCACCACGGGGCCCTTTTGGCTGTGCCCATGGTGAGTTTTGGAATGGTGTCTTTGCAAAGGTCAACTCAAGTGTTCCCAGGGTTGGTAAAAGAGTACTACTTGATGGGGATGAATTTGATCATATCCAACATGGGATGCCTGGGATCAAAGTTAGGAGGGTTGAAATATGTAGAGGGACTGAAAGATTGCGTGTCCCAGACCCCGAAGTTGACCGTGCTGAGATTCCTCTGCGAGTGACTGTTGTCAAAGGTCGGCAGACCGGCCAAGCGGAAGTGCTTGGACCAGCTGAAGAATGGGTGAAGCTGCCGAAATCAAAACAGACTAGAAAAGGTAAGCCAGCAAAGATGAGTCTTACTGTCTTTGGAAGCCCCCTCAACAATGGAGGTATTGTAGGAGCAGTTGATCCCCCAATCCAAGAACGATCCAAAAATGGGAATCCTAGAGAGAAAAAGAATCCGGGACAATTTGGGAATGTAGGTGAAGATGATTGTGAACCAACCCCTGAAAAGGTACTACCCCGTGGAATAGCTCAACATGGTCCAGGGTGTCTTGCTCTCTCTGGGGAAGAAAAGACTCAACTGCGCAGGCTTCATCACAATTTGGGACATCCTGCAACTGATCGTTTTGTCAAATTTCTTAAGGAACGGCATGCTGATCCCAAAATTGTCCAAGGGGCTCTTGATTTCCAATGTGACAGCTGTGCAGAGTCCAAACGAGGAACGGAGTCATCACGTCCTGCTGCCATTCATGATGATTTAGGTTTCAATCAGGTGGTAGGCATGGACACGGCAGTGTGGACAAACAGTGTGGGCCAACAGTTCTCATTCACTCATGTTATTGATGAAGGGACTCTGTTTCATTTGGGAGCACCTGTCACCAATACAGATGCTGAAACTCAGGTACAAACTTTTGGTAGAGTTTGGCTTTTGTGGGCTGGGCCACCTCAAACTGTTTATGTGGATCCGGCGACTGAGTTCCAATCAGACCTCTGGAAGGACACAATGCAGTCACTCGATGTACATATCAAAATGTCTGTAGGGGCCGCACATTGGCAGCTGGGCCGTGTTGAGATCCATGGGTCCATCATCAAGCGGATGTTGGACAAGATGGATACGGAGAAACCAATCAGAGATGCCAAAGAATTTGAAGCTTCTCTCACTCAAGCCTTTAATGCCAAGAATAGCCTATCAAGGGTAAATGGGTATTCTCCAGAACAGGCTGTGTTGGGTATGTCCCGGCGTCTTCCTGGTTCTCTCACGGCAAATGCCGGGGTGAGTAGCATGTCACTAGCTGAAGGAGAAGGCCATGCCAGTGACATATTTCGCCTGGCACTTGAAAGGCGCAGCAGTGCCAGAAAAGCGTTCATTGACGCAGACAACTCGTCAAGTCTGCGAAGAGCCCTGTTAAGACGAAGTCGACCACTAAGGGGACCATATGAAATTGGAGATCTTGTGTTGTATTGGCGTAGGAAGGGGTCCAACTTGAAGAGGGAGAGAGGTAGGTGGTTTGGTCCTGCAAGTGTTGTTGCTGTTGAAGGAACTAAGAATGTATGGTTAAACCATAGTGGGAGACTTATTCGGGCTTGTCCGGAACAGATCCGTCCTGCCAGCTTTCGAGAATGGAAAATGAACCCGGAATCAAAAGATTCAACAGAAGGTTCTTCAGCCTCGGCGTTTGCGAAAAATCTCAAGGGAGGTGTCTTTATAGACCTGGATGGGGAAGAAATTCCTGATGTAGGTGAAGAGTCTGAGGGGTATGAGCCATCTATTTTGGAACGTGGTTCATCGCTGTTGGAACCAGATGGTGAGAAGTCAGCAGAATCCCCACCAGTGTCTGAGTCACCTGAAGAAGAGGTCGAGAAACCTCTTAGCCCAAGAGAAATCCCTGTTCCCAGCTCTGACTCCGAAGCCGTAGAACCCTATGAAATTCCAGTGCCATCCGATGGTTCAAGTGATCTAGAGATTGACGGGGATGAGTCATTGTTGTTTGGGGACGATGTTGTTTTTGGTGTTGATACTGGTTGGGATATTTGGGAATTGGAAATACCACTGGAAACAAAACAAGAGGTTCCGGTTTTATGTGCAAGTTCAGCGGATGAGAGTGTGCTGTTGGTTTCTGATGCCAAAAAGCGAAAGGTGGAAGTAAAGTTGAGCACCCTCAAAAGTGAGGACCAATTTCGAATGGCAGTTGCCAAACACAAGGAGGTTGGTTCGTGGTTGAAACACTCCACCATTCGCCGTGCAGCAAAAGGCAAGATCCCCGAATCCGCTATCATGAGGTGCCGTTGGATCCTATCCTAGAAAGGAGCTTCTCCGTCGGATCACCCTCAAGATGTTGTTGATGGTAAGAAGGGGAAAGCAAGGTTGGTTGTTGTTGGTTTTGAAGATCCTGGTGTAGGGGTTGTGAAGAATGACAGTCCAACTTTAACAAAAGATGGAAGACAAATGGTGATCCAGCAAGTGAGTAGTCGAGGGTGGGACTTAGTGTCCTTCGACATTTCCACGGCGTTTCTGCATGGTGATGGAGATGGAAGACTGTTAGGAACCCATCCGCCGGCTGAGCTCGCTGAGGCACTCGGAATGCGAGACGGGGAACAGTGTCAACTTGTAGGTGGAGCCTATGGGCGTGTTGATGCCCCTTATCTTTGGTTCTGCAAGTTTAGGGACACCTTGATTCAAGAGGGCTATGTGCAATGCCCAATGGACCCATGTGTTTTCACCCTTGTCTCAACTGATGCCTCTGGACAGCAAAGCGTCCACGGATCCCTTGGAATCCATGTCGACGATGGAATTGGTGGGGGTGACCACAAATTCCTGGAGTCGTTGGAAAGGATCCGGAAGAAATTCAATTTTGGTTCATTTGAAAAAGGGTCCTTTGTCTTCACGGGGATTAGGTTCAAACAGTGGGATGACAAGAGTATTGAGTTTGATCAGATTGAGTATATTGAGAAGATAGCCCCTCTGGAAATTCCAAGACATCGTAGGCTTCAGGAAACGAGTCCTATTTTCCCTGAAGAAACCACTCAACTCCGTAGCATGGTCGGAGCTCTCCAGTATGCGGCAGTACACACACGGCCGGACTTGTCGGCAAAAGTTGGTGAATTGCAGTCTTGTATCTCTAGGGCTACTGTCCAAGATTTGCTCAAGGCAAACAAGGTATTGTTTGAAGCAAAGACCCACAAGGTGTCATTGATGACAGTTCCAATTGCTCCAGAGCAAGTCTCCTTCTGCGCCTTTTCAGACGCTTCATTTTTGTCAGGGACAGAAAAGTATGCTCACCAAGGGAGTTTAATATTTGCGACCACTCCAGAACTTTTGAACAACAAGAAAACTGTGGTAGCACCAGTGGCATGGATCAGCAAAAAGATCCAAAGAGTGACTCGCAGCACTCTTGGTGCGGAGGCCATCGCTTTGAGCGGCACGGTTGATCGTTTACTGTGGATTAGGTTGTTGTGGGAATGGCTAAACAATCCTAATGTGGACTGGAGGAATCCCGAGGAAGCTCTTCAGAGAGCACGCAAAGCAGCCTTGGTAACTGACTGCAAAAGTGCGTACGATCTTTTGACACGCACTGCCATTCCACAGTGCGAAGAACATCGAACAACCATAGAGTGCCTCTTAATTAGAGAAAGGCTTCAAGCCAATTGCACGGTGCGTTGGGTGACTTCAAATGCTCAATTAGCTGACTGTCTTACAAAGAGTATGGATTCAAGTGTTCTCAGGGAGTGTTTGCGAAGTGGGCGATATTCACTTTTTGATGAGGGGAGAATCCTTCAGCAGCGTTCGGATAGGAAACAGCGTTTGAAATGGGCTAAAGAAGTCACCACTGAGTCTCCAAGTGCTGCTGCAAACAATGCCACTGAAATATGTGACACTTGGGAAGTAGATGGTTACGGCCAGGTCGTCCGAATTCACCATGTTCCCAGAACTCGTTTGTTTTCTCCAATTGGGGTTCAAGGGTGTCCTGTTGACATTAGGGAGCTTCAGGTTCAAAGAACCACTCTTGGAATCTCTCCTGATGGGAAGAAATGGTGTGAGAAGGACTTTTGGCCAGGGTCGAGAGGTCATGCAATGACTCCCAACTCTTGGATTGGAAAAACTGTTTTTCAGACTAAGGGGAGTGTGAAACTTCCTCAGTTTCCTGCATCTTCATCCAAACATGGGAGTCATGAGATCACCAGTCAATTGTGACTGTGCCTCGCCGACTAATCCGGCTCGTCGCTTTCTCTGCGGTGGTGTTTGGCCAGGGCGCCATTAACAATATACACACACAGTTATATGATGTTATATCTATATGTCTACATATTGTGGAGCGTACTTGGGTGTGTGCCTCCTATATTTCATATCATTAAAGATCAAACCCTGCTGATCGCCGGCCTTCTGAATCTGCTTCGCTGCAGAATCTCGTTCAGCTCGACGGACCTCACAGTCGATCCAAGGGAAAAACTTCACCGGGAAAGCCTGATTTTTTCATCGAAATATGGGGAAGTCCGGCAAATTTGCCAAAAAATGTCTTGGGATAGCAGCTCAGTCAGGCGCACCTGCCTTGTCTTCCTATGTTTTTTCGTGTTATGAGTCAGAAGATGGACTACCCAAAAGTTGATTGTAGCCACAGAGTCCAAAAAATGGTGACTTATGTTGACTTTAAATTGTGAGCCAGCAGTTCAACACTTAGAATTGATTATGAATGCAAAACGATTTACAAAAAATGTCTGAAAAAGACCATGACAGGATGGATCAGTTGCAGTCTTGAAAGGGTTCACCTGGTGGTTCCCCAATCATCACAACAACCGGTAACCACCAACACATGATGCCTTAGCTTCTTCCTGGAACTCGGGGAGGCGTTTCTTCACAAGGCATTTACGCATGACCTGCACAAGAGTAAAGTGGCACAATAACTGGCAGTGGTTGGGAGATATGAAGTCATAACTGATGTGTATATATATATATATACAATAGGCATAGACATATATATATATACATACACCTGTATGCAGGTAGAAAGATGGTTTGATGGATGGGCTAGAGAAATAGGTAGACAGACAAACAGACAAACACATGATAACGAATATGATATTGATCTAGATTTTGGGGTTGTAAGATGAAAACGACTGTGGTGTAAATCGAAGTGGGGTGTACAAAAATTCTGTGGCCACTAGTACCAATGGGGGAAAGTAATTTCTGATCACTGGATTTGGGAGTTTTCCCATAATTCTTGGTCAAACCCACATCCAGAAATCTCCAGACGTCGGGATTAAAAAAGGCAAGTGGGGGTTTCCTAAAATGGTGGTACCCAAAAATGGATGGTTTATAGTGGAAAATCCTATTTAAATGGATGATTTGGGGGTACCCCCTATTTCTAGGAAACCTCCAAATGTCATCAAACATTGTCTGCTGGGCAACCTTTCGGAAAGGATTTTCCCATTGAAATGCCCGTTTTACAGGGACGTTCCCAGCTAGCCATCTGTGATTCCCAGGAGGTTGCTTGTCAACATGCTGAGTTCTCCCCCCAAAAAAAAAAACATTTTTGCTGGTTACCTCCCTTACTCATAGATGACTCTCCCAGTAAAATCACTATTTTTGGAATAGTTCCAAAAATTACAGCCCCAAAATGTTGAGCCAAACTCCAACATGTCCAACATCTCCGTCCTTCTGGACGCAAGTGGCGGCGTGCTCGTAGCGCTCATGCGTCTTGCGGCATTGCTCCGCCTGACAAGGGCCAAGAGATGGTAAATTGTTCGTAGCTCCTTGGCTGAGAAAAATGGTTCACCATGGCTCCCAAATGCTCAAATAGCTCTCTCCCAACCTCTAGATCATTATAGCCCCCAAATGACTCAAGATTGAGGATGGTTGATTACTGTGTGTACCCTCTGGTAAACTGTTACAGTTTGCTATGGAAAATCCACCATTTTTCATGGGAAAATCCACTATAAAATACTATAAATAGCAATTTTCAATAGCTTTTTGTATGTTTACCAGAGGGTAAATCCCATCATCCTACCCATCAGCAGCAGCAGCACCATCCTCCCGCCACCAGGCCTGCTCCAGTTCGAACAGATTGCGTCCTGGCGGATCGTCTGGTCCGGGAAGATCGTCCATTTTTCATGGGAAAATCACCATTTTTAGTGGGAAAATCACTATTTGTAATGGGAAAATCACCATTTTTAATGGGTATACCCTCTGGTAAACTAACATAACTATTGAACATGGCCATAGGAATAGTTGATTTTCCCAATACAAATGGTGATGTTCCATAGTTATGTAACAGTTTACCAGAGGGTATACAGAATATGGAAGTTCAAAAAGATTCCCAGTTCGTTGAAGATGATTCAAATTTCCATACTTCATCTACTCCAGGATGAAAATGTCTTGCCCATGGTGCCATGTTTGATTACCAGAGGGTGCCACATTATACATTTCTTTATGAAGAACCCACCATTTATAGGTGATTTTCCCAGCTAGAAACCTCCATTTAGTTCGGGGACTTCCAATTGCCACCCTTGATTACCAGAGGGAAATGATTGGGATCCAAACCCATTCTGGCTATGATTCGAGGTTGCAATACCATCTGAAAACCATGAGTTTGTTGGATCCCTATGGGGATCTGTCTCCTGCGCCATGAAGGGTCCCATGAGTCCCCGTTGTTGCTCCGACTGATATTCAATGGTATATATATATATATATACACATCCATGATACCCCACTATAGCCACTTTTGGGATAATTGCCGTTTCTTGGGGCAATCCCTCATTGTCTTTGTATATACATATCTATATGATATGTATATATAAATATACACCCTCTGATTGTGTAACATAGCTGTGGAAAATTGCAACCTTATAGATTGATGACTTACCTATTACAGGTGATTTTCCATTGCAAGCTGTTAAATAGCCAAAGGGGACATATAATACATACATGTATATACTATATTTATCTATTTATTTATGTATTTCTGATTTATCAATGGTTACCCTCATTCTACAAGGTGAAGCCCCCAAACGATAGCCAATTTGACTTGTACCTAGGCTAAGTATAGTTTATGGAGGATATAAATGTATAGGTAACGGGTTTACAAACCATCTTATAACTAGAGGGTATATCCATGTACATCTCCACTCATCACATTGTTTCATGGGTAATCCACGTGTTTGATGGTCTTTATTCATGGATAATGAAGGGTTTCCCCCCATTATCGGTTATTTTATGAATTATAGTTCTACGCATCATACACCATGATGGATTAGCCATGGTTTGGAGGCCCCATTTTGATGATCTGCCCATCCGAAATCGTGGCTTTCGCTAGGCCCTGCTGGCTCCGCTCCTCCCTGGGAATGGCTGCGCTGCTCGTAGACGCGCAGCTCCTCGAGACGGCGTTCGGAAAGATCTGGGGAGATGCGATGTGGGAAACCCTCAACTGATGGTAATTCGAATGGTGAAAGTGATGATTTAACCAACAGAGTCATAGTGATTCAACATGATTCTAGATGATTTAATCATCATGTGGGTTGGATACCTCCAATTTCTGGCAACGTTCATGGCATGATTCAATCAAGAAAAATGGCGGGTTAAGCAACAAACATGGACTGTTATCCTCTGGCAACTCAACATGGCTTCAATTGCTGGAGGGTACGGCTTGATCATCTCAGATCATCTCATTTCGCTTGCAAAATTATTGTTTTAAAAAAGGTGAGCGAAAAAACTCGCAACCAGTTTCACTATAACATACTTTTACTATATCATCCCATAATTCTGGTTATAGTTTCTAAAAACTGTCCAGTCAAACATTATCCAGTCCTTCACTATATCAACTATCACTAGATTGTTTTCATGAAGTCAAGAAAATGGTGTTAATCATCCAGCCATTTTTTGCAAAAAAACGGCCAAAACTGCCGCGAATTTCGTGCCTGTTCCAGCTCCGCTTTGCGTTGAACCTTCGCCAATTGGCCCGGCTCCAGTTTTCCCTTCAAGGCATAAGCCTCCTGATGTGGCTTCGATGGGTCAAAGATCGCCCAGAAAAATGACAAAGAATGAGATTTAATTGGAATTCATAGGGCTTAAGGGGATTTAATAGGGTTTAATGGGATTCTCATGGGATCTATTAAATAGGGATTTCAATCGGAATTATATAATAGGGCAATGGGATTTAATATACCCCTAATGATCATTCGTAATTGTGGTTAGCCATTGAATGATGCTGAATCCATTGGTTCATCCACTCGAATGAGTTCCTGGGACCATCACTGGGATATTTCATTGGATAATTCATCCCTTAGTCAACAAATAAGAGTTCAAGACTCCACTTTAAAAAAACACGGTAGCCACTGATGATTGAGTTAATGGAGTAACATTGGGATACAACCAAGGAAAATGGAGCTTTAACCAACCAAAATCATATTTATAGTACGTACTAACACTCCCAACCCCCGTTCATATGAGTTGCACCCCCTTCTACGGTCCCAAAAATATGTTTGCATCCCCTACTAGAGCTCGGGTTGGGTGTTGAATATGAACGGGGGAAAGGATTATTCACAATCAAGCCTGGCAATAGGAAATATCATCCATAAATCTTCCAATATCTTAAGATCCACAAATCGGGGATGGTTTTGAATACTTTCCCCAGCAAGTCTTGCGGTTTTTGCCACCTCCCAGCTTGTCTCGGCAGTTTATCCCAGTGTTTGTTGGTAAGAGTACCCTTAACAGTTGGGCTGGAGAATGATCCCCGTTATATTTATCTCAGTCATATCCCTCTTTTCTTCTTGCGATCTACTGTATCACAATGATATGCCCCAGATAGATTTCCGGGACACCATGACTTGTCCTCAGATTCCATCAGGCGGCCTCGATTTTTTCAACTTCACGGATTTTCTTCCGGGCTTTCAGGATGTTTTTCTCGGCATAGGACAGTGGTTTCCAAACCATGTCTCCTGGCACCTCAGGAGAAGTGCGAAATCTGGCGAGATTTTTTGATTCACCAAGGACCATGCGTATGTTGTCAACATATGTCAACATTATCACAAGAAATGTAGTATATTTGGATGTGTCCAATGGAATTGAGGATGTGACTAGAAACAATGGCCGGATACCCTTGGCTCTCTCAAATCAGTATAGGGGGATCTTGATAAGACTGTGTTTCACCGCAAGCCTCATAAATGGCCGCAAAGTCTTCTTCTACCTCAGGAGTTCCACTTGTCAACTGTGAAAGTCTGCTTAGCAATGACAAGTTCCAATCTTTCATGCAGGATGTGAGGCCCGGACCACTTTTCTTCGCCCTGTGATGGAAAAACAATTTGCCCAGCTTGAAAGAAAACCAAGAAAAACATTTCAAAACATGACCCGTGCAACTCAGGCCTGGTTGTTCTGGCACTTGTGGTGGTGTTTGTGGAGCCACTTTTGGTGGTACTGGAGGTGCTGTTCGAGGTGCTTGTGATGGTGGGGCCATGACTGGTTGAGTTGGTGCTGGTGCAACCCTGGCAGCAACCTCCGGTGGCATGCTGGGTGGCGCCGTTGGCGCCAGCACCGGCGCCACCTGCGGTGCAGGTGCTACTGGTGCCACCTGCGGTGCTGGCATTGGGACTGGTGCCGTGGGCGCGGGTTTGCTGGGCGCGTTGGGCAGGCGCCTCAGGAACTCCTCGGCCGGGCTGGCCGGGGCCGTTGGGGCGGCCAACGCGGTCGGTGCCACGGCCGGAGCCTGGGGCGGTTCGGTGGGGGGGCTCAGCTTGGGGCGCTCAAAGGGCTCAACCATCGGAGCCACTGAGGGAGGCAGGGATGGCAGCGCGCCAACTGCCAGGGGCTTAGGCTTGGTAGCCTGCCATGAAATGGGCAATTGGTCAATGAGCAAGATGCATTCATGGGCCTTCCACATATCACAATCATCATCGAAAATCGTATACCCTTCAAACGGAAGGCTGATTTCGCACTGGATCTTTTTATTTTGGTGTTTGGACACGTGGGGCATTCAATAGTGAGAGGAAGGATTATATTATATACATACCCCATAAAGTGGTAATTAAACCCAATTATAACCATCCCCAAGAATACCACAAACAGGTGGTTTGTGAATCATCCCCAACTTGTAGCGTTACCGAATTGGGAATCCCGCATTACAACCATCAACCATCATCAACCAGCACCAGGAGCATCCCTGCACCTCACTCGGTGAACTGATTGGAGGGGCTGTGGGAGCCTTTGCGGCGCTTGCCCTGGTTTTAAGGGACCTCCAACATTGATGTGCACCTCCAATCTTTGAACATGACGCCACATTCTCAGGTGTATCATACATGTTGAGAAACATGATTGCACCTCACATTGTGTTCACCTTGTATCATACATATCATGACTGTATCACCTCGTTCAAACACATACAAGTCCTGTAATGATGTTCCGGATCAATGCATCAAATCTCAGGCTCTCTGTTTTCTGTGACCCACTGACAAACAGCTCCTCGCCTGCCAGCTTCTGACCTCCGGCATTCCACCTGGCAGTCCGGAAAGGTCGAACCCAACCATCTCAGATCCTCATCCCACTCTGAAAAAACACCCCCATTCTATGGTCCCAGGCATACATGGTTCTATCACTTATTTTCCACCATGGTTTCTGGATTTAGGAGGATGGAATTATATATAGTTGGTTGGTTGTAAACCATGACATATCCCCATTGATCTCCCATCAAGTCACCATGTTTGATGATTAAACCCTAGAATTTTGTTGGCATCATGATTGCAAATCTCCCAAATGGGCGCAGAAGAATGATCCCAAATCTGAAGAAGGGATCCCTTTTTTTGCCGTTGAACAGTGGGCAAAAAGATATGCAGAACCAATTGCATTCTGAAGATGAGATGTCTATTTGGGGGTACACCCCAATTTCAGACAGACCCAAATATCAAGAAGTTCTTTTTCCGATTGGATTTGCTTTGAGACGTGGCTTTCTCCAGAAATTGCCGAGGAAAAGGGTTTCAAAACTTCTAAAACAGCTGGGTTTGCTTTTTCCTCCAAACTCAGAAGTCTTGGATAAATTGATTGGTTCGGAGAAAAATCTGAAGGAAACCACAATTTGGCTACGGTTCTAAAGCCTGGTATCCTTCTGGTGACTCCAGATTTTCGCTCCTATTTGGAGATTCATCCCCCTAAATCGAGTTCTTGAATGTTTTTGACCTATCCCCATGTGTTTTCCCCATCAAATCTACTTAGACTTAGATGGGCCATGAACATAACTGACTACCTAGTAACTGGGTCTTCACCCACACCCCAATTGCAATCCATTTAAAAACCGGTTGACTAACTCCATGCCCCAGCGAATCTAGGGATAGAATGGAAAATCCCCGAATTAGTTCGATGATGTTCCCAGCCATAAACCGCCATTCAGTTCGTGCTTTTCCTAGCGGCCCGCCATGCTTGATCACCACAAAAAGGTATCAACATGTAAAAACCAATATTCCATTTATACCCCACGAAGATTCCATATGTATCCCATCAGTATTCCATAAACTGTCCCACGACATATCACCCACAATTCCAACATGTCTTGTTGCTTCAATTATGTTAAACCCACATTTGTTCAACCAAAACTCCCCAAGAACTGGCAGAACGCCTTCCTCCGGAGCCGCCATGGGCGCTGCTGTGGGCGGCGCCGTCTTCGGCGCGGCCATCGCCGTGTCCAGCGCGGGGCCGGGGCTGGAGGGCCGGAACGGAGCACCGATGGCGCCGAGGATCTCTCGGGCCTTGGTCCATGGAAGATCTGTGATAAGGCTGAAAAATATGGAGATTTCAGCCAGAATGGTGGATGTTAAATGGGGATGGGGATCTAAGATGATCTCATATGGGATATTCAGATATTCATGGAATTCTTATATGATTCTTATATGATTATATGAGTTCCCTTCCGAAAACATCAAACATAGCTGGGAAATCCTCGAACTACATCTGCATTGACATGGAAAAATAGCCAAACTCAATGAGGGATTTTCCAGCAAGCCATGGAGCTGATTACCACAAGGTATTAGGAGAGCAATTGCGGAGCAAGCTTCCAAGATCTCAATCATCTTCGGACCCAATGCTGATTGGTCAGAGATTTGTCTGAGCCGACTCAGATTTAAATTTGGGCATCTCATCATACTTTCCGTAATTGGTGTAGATTGTAGGTCGCAATGCCACCGACTTTTGGACAAACTCCCCACAGAATGATCACAGATCAAAATGCTCCCCAATGATCAAACAGATTGTTGGTTTTTGGAACATCACGTTCCCGATTCAAATTGTCATAAAGATAAAGCGGGCGTATGAGTAAAACCACCCATTCTGGTAATCAGACACAAATCCCACTGATCTTCCAATTAAGTAGGTTTTCCAGCTAGCCATGTTCGACTACGAGGGTACTGTCAACAAACATGCTGACTTATCCCCATTGTACCATCATTACTGTTTCTGCAATCCCCCATTTAGTTCACTGACGTTCCCACTAAAACCACCATTCTATACTTTGGAATGGTTCCAAAAATGAAAAAGAAAACATTGTGAGCCAAACTCCGAGTCGTTGACTGCTGCTTGTCCCGGTGGAAGACCGGTGAAACCTTTGAGGCTTCGAACCTGCAAATTCGGGGGATGGTCTGCAAAAAATGAACAGAATATTCAATGGCCATTTCAGGTATTAAACTGTACCATATAAAGCCACAGATTGTGGTATACCCCCTGAAACTTAGCCCTTAGACCTAAAAGAAAATGATAGGTACATAGAGGTACATCCAATTTAGGTTTCTGACATGGCCACTGAAATATTGTAGGACTGAAGGGAAGACACTCCACGACAACGACAAAGGACCAGGAATGGGTTGGTTTTTGACCATCCAAAATGGGTGGTTGCGTTTGTTGTTTGGGTGCGTCTGTGACATGAAATGCGATAAAGCCAAGAACAAACCAAGTAGAATTTTGGTTGATGATTGGATTATACCACATCATTTTGGATGATTGAAAAGCAATCATCAAAAATCTGTCTGGCTTATATATATATGTACATATAATACACCATTATATGGCCATGAGTCAAAACCCTGGTCCCTAGTGAACTCCAAAATAGCGGGCAAATGGATGTTCATCCCATTAAAATGGATAATAATAGGTTTTGACCCATCCCCATATACCCCCATAAAAATGATGGCTAATCTATGCTTATACCAGTTATACCCTTCATCCTCCAAGGTCCGCACATCTGCTCCAATGGGCGGCGGACGTTGCGGGGCTTCCGTGGGTGCCTAAGGGCAGAACGTGAACGACCATTACAGCTAGAGCTGGAGCTACCCTCCAGTAAACTAACATAGCTATGGAAAGTGGACCATTTATGGATGATTTAATATTTACCTGTTAAACACACAGTGATTTTAACCATCGCAAACTGTTCGTTGACCAGAGGGTATACCATGCTATACCTATAGATACCCCAAACTTTTCACGGCACATTCCAAGACAAAGTTCGGATGTTGATTCCCCCAGTCATATGGTGAATTCATAGGTTTTGATCCATCCCCACATCCACTATGGTCGGCTATGGTTATCTCCCACCATTCCCCCCCTATTGGCTGATATGATATCCCAAATATTACCATGATATTCCCATCTTTCATGGTTGACTTACCATTATATCCCATTAAAGTCCATGAAATCCCATTAAATCCCATTAAATGCCATTAAATCACCATTAAATCACCATTTCCTCGTGAAAGATCCTTAGGTCCGAGTCGCAGCGCCAGCTGCACCCACTGGCGCAGGCAACTTGCCCACCACGGCGTTAACCGCGCCACTGGCGCTTGCAGCGATGGAGCCTGATAGAGAGAGAGAGAGAGATCTGTTCAATAGCATACCTGCCTGTCACTCTATATATATATTTATGTAGTGATTATGTAATTACAGAATTATGATTATGTAATTACAGATCTATATATTTATATATATATATATTTATATATATATATATTACCATTCTCTAATTACGCATCATATATATATGTAAACCGATATAGCTCTCAGCCAGCTGTACTATGTCATAGGTCCAAATCTCCCATCTCCGCTGCCTGGTTTCTCCTTTTCCTTCATCTCCTCGCAGATGGTTTTCAGCGCGAGTTGGGCATGTTTTGTTAGGCAACGGGTACCCTCTGGTGAACTAACATAAGTATGGAAAATCACCATTTTTAATGGGAAAATCCACTATAAATGGCCATTTTCCATAGTTATGTTAGTTTACCAGAGGAAATGGCTTTGAAAATAGCTACAAGGTGGTTTGCAACTAGTATAACTAGGGTCCATGGCAATTAGAACTATAGTTACTGGGCTTTACAAGCCAACAAAAACAGCTGGGGGGCATTGCTCATCCATTTTTGGACCCCAAATCATCTTGGTGGTCAAACATATCCCAGCATCTTTTCAATGTTCAATTTAAAATGGTTGATCTCATCCCCACCTTGAGGTTTCTTTTGCGAATCCCCATGTGTCTTACAGAGCCTTCCAACAACATCCGTCGCTTTTGGGTCCTGAACCGGCAGCTCTTTGGGAGTTGGACCTGCAACAAAAAGTGGCGCACTTTGAGATGCTCCGACGTGTGAGTCGAACGTTTTTCCCCCTTTATGGCAAAAAGATTTAAAGATGTTGGCTGCCACCAACTTACACCAAGTTGAAATCTATCCCGCATATGGCAAGGAAATTAACTCTTTCGCCTCAACGTTCGAAATCTAGAATCTCCTAGATCATATGGGTTTGTCTGAAGATAGAGGCACCCACACTATAATGCGGCATCATCAGTTTTCACGTTTAAGGTGCCATTTTGGGGTATACCCCAATTCCCCCCATTTTCAGACAGACCCAAGAATCATATTCATGTTGGTTGTATCTTCCGTTATTATCTCCATATCCCCTTATTGGATGCTTTAACCACCATTTCTCCATATGGATTATATCATATCCTGATCTTTTTGCCAAGGTGGCACCCCCGTTTACGATAGCTAAATTGGTGAATAACTAGGTTGACTATGGTTTATGGCAGATATATTACATCTATAGTTCATAGGGGTTTATAAACCAACAAAGATCACTGAGGGGGCCTCACTTTTCACTGAGCCAACAGCTACTCCGCTGAGGGCCGCACCCAACACAGGGGAGATCGGTTTGGGCTGCGGCTTTGGAGCTGCGAAGACGGCGGTTGGTGCCGAACCCCTGCAGTGATTGAAACAGCTCACAAGCTGAACTCTCTTTGGTTCGTGATGCACAACTCTTCACAATTCAATGGTATCTCTGAAGTTTCATCTAAGATTTTTTATAAACATCCTTTAAAATCGAAAAAACACGAGTACCCCAAGTCCCGCTATGACCCAAACTGGAATCCTGAAATAGGTCCTAGCCAACGACTTCAACAGGTTCCCGCTGGGACTCCGACCATGCCACAGCTGCTTGAAGATTGGGACCCCAACTTGGCTGTGCCTCTGGCTTCTCCTGAGACCCAGGTGACCAGTCACATCGATCTGCAAAAGACTTCGCCCTATGGAAACGGCGGATGGGGGATCAGGAAAACTATACCCACTATACCAAGAACTCACTGACCTTGATTTCAGCCAAACGAAAAAATGCAGGAACTGTCCATATCAATCCATTTAAAATCCGTAGGTGTTTATCATGTCAGGGCCGAGGTACTGATGGCCCACCCAAAGAGGGAAAGGCCGCAGCTGAGCCAATGTCTATCTTGCCTTGTTTGGCCTTGGTCGAACCACTATGGGATCATGGCTAATAATGATCATCTATATATATATATGTACATATATATCTATCCATATATAAATATACATATACATATGATATACATATTTCTCTATATATATATGTAAAATATATATTTGCATATATGGCTCTTACATCACATCACATCACATTACAT
Organism: Symbiodinium sp. clade C Y103; assembly: GCA_003297045.1. Classification (NCBI taxonomy): domain Eukaryota; class Dinophyceae; order Suessiales; family Symbiodiniaceae; genus Cladocopium; species Cladocopium sp. clade C. The sequence continues at coordinate 60,498 of BGPT01001500.1, forward strand.
GATCAAACTTCACGATTGCTAATAATCATGTGTGATGTTCTATGTGATATTCAACCCAACTCCCCAACGATGAAAAAACGTATTTCGCACTTCGTCATGGCGTGGTTCACTCAGCTTTCAGCTTTCGCTTGGGCCGGCTGGTTCGGGGCTCCTGACCCGGGGAGTTGGATCATCGGAAATCATCTATAAATGGGCCAATTTCCCTTGGCATTGTTAAAGAACTAAAGGGTAACAAACCATTCATCTGAATAAGAAGAACAGGAAACCATAAATCAAACACAGTACTGCTTGGGTACCCCAAAATCTAGCGATTTGTGTTCATTTTCCCCTTCAAACTGTCATAACTTGTTCGTATACCCTATTTCAGACACACCCAATAATCATATTGAGCGGGTAATACATAGCAATGTTGTCCCCCCTTATATCCCCATCAAATCACCACTAAAATTGTTGGTTTTTATGAATATGACTATGTATATATATATATATACACACATGTTATATAATGATAATAATTGAAAATAGAAACCACCAACCATCTTGGTAATATCCAGCAACTCCTGGATGCTTGGACATCTGCGTTCTGTAGGAGGCAGCCCTGGCCAGCCGGAATGGGTCGACACAAACTTCTGATTTCTGATATGGTTTAAGTCAATGGGGTACCCAAAGATTGACGGCTAGGCTAACACTTGGTGACTTGGTGCTAAACAAAATGTCTCAAAATTGATGCAAGTTTGCTAGGTCAGACCTTTCGGACCCCCAAAGCATCAAAATCAGACGAAATTAAAAACATTTAGCAAAGAATCAACCATGCTTTAAAGGGTCCCAAGTCAGAACATCAGCTACTTGAACGTGCGGTTCAAAAACAACGAGGCACTAATGAAGCCACAACTTCCTTGATCATGTGTAGAATCAAACCATGCACGTTTGCCACAGTTTACCAAAAAACAGTGAAAAAAATCAACATCCAGGACCACCAGCGATTTTCAAACATGTCTTCAAACCCAGAAATTCCAAAGATTTCGGGCAAATCTGATGCCCAGCGGCACCCCATCTGCAGGTCGCTAGCCAGCAACGGCTTCGTGGGCGGAGCGGTCCTAGCTGGGAAATCTGTGACACAAAATGTCGCTTTTTGTGGTGATTTTGGGGATGGTGTATGGCCATGCGGTTTACCACGCTAATGGAGTTGATTCGATCACGAATAAATGGGGATTTCATGGGGGTTTCATGGGGATATGAGTTGGGCAATGTTAAGCAAGGATTTTGTTATTAAATCTGTTGTTTAGCCATAAGGCTAAGGGGATATCAATTCTTGTACCAATTTATCACTATTTTGGGGGTCACCACACCCAATTATTAGTCAGGGCTTATGAATCCGGGCTTAACAAATAGCAAACGGAGACCAGCAAAAACTGAGGTATCAACATCACTGAAGGAACTGAGATCACTCAGCTCGCAGCTTACCGAACTTCGCTGCATCTTTGCCCTTGCCTTTCTTCTCCTGGCCGATGAATCTCGCTGCACTGCTGAACTGCTGGGTGCCTGGATATCTGTGGTCCACCTTGTAGGCATCGTCCTCCTCTTCTTGCCCCTGGCCATGATCTACGTCATGGGAATTCATGGGGCGAATGGGGATATAGCATTGGGTATAAAATATCTAATATCCTAATACTTCCTAATATATGGGTCTAAAGTAAGCATTGATAGGGATTGATTCAGTCGTAGCGTTTCTGTTTCTCCATGTGTGGTAGTCACCAAAATCCATGGTCACCATACCCAAGTCCTACCCAAATCGCGAATCCAATACTAGTGGGCAACACGCCCTCCCCCCAACAAATAAAAAAGGTCCCCTCTGGTAACATGGCTATGGAAAATGGCCATGGAAATAACATGTAAATCATCTACGGATGGGCCATTCATATCCATTCATATCTCAAATTACCAGAGGATGATTAGGTATGTGGCATTGAGTTTACTGAAATCAACTCCCAGCGGGACACACCAACCTTAAAATAATCCGGCGGACTGGTTGGTCGTGAATAGCCATCTGTGCTGTCCTGAAGCTGGACGCCACAGGGCAGAGGACTTTAGAAGTGGGAAGGAAACCCTGGTTATTGGTGGTTGGTCGACCCCGAATCATCCCAGATTTGGACGTAAAAGCCATAAAGATTGTAGTGGTAGTGTCGAACCCAGCGATCATGTCAGAAATCTAGTGGTTGTGTAGTCATTGGAAAATGGCGTGTTACTAAACATGTCAAATCACCAATCCAGTGATTCTGAGTTTTTACCCCAAAAGATACTTGAATTTGCCTCCTGCTGAGACAAATTAGCAACCTCGAGGATGGTTGTTGATCATTTACCCTCCAGTAATAATCCCTTAATTAGCCATGGAGGTTTAGTTTGCTGGGAACATGATTTGCATCCCCACAAATGATGATAAGAAAATCTGTTGAATTGCTACTCCTCCTTTCGTCGTTGTCGAAAAAATTCAGAGATCCCAGTCCATCCAACTGTTTTAAACTACTTTTCCCCATCAAGATTCACCAGATTTTCTTGAGGTAACCCTCCCGTTTAGGACCCACCCTGCTCTTTCCGCTGACGAAATCCTCGTGCTCTTCATGGTGAGCGTGGCCTTTCCCTCGACGTCGCTCCTGCGGCATTACGTCAATGGGAACACCACAAGAATCGGAGGATCTACTTCCAATGTTTTGGAATATCTCACTTGCCATAGTTCAGGGAATATCCACTTGGTCCATAATATGAGGATTCTTAAGTTCCCAACAGTGGCGGTGTGAGGTTTCTTAACTTGCTGTTACCACTAGATTTTGTAGCTAAGGCCCTTGAATCCCCCACTTGTGATGGGTGAAATCTCTGGGTGTTGGTGTTGAAAATCGTGTACCTCAGATCCATCCATTTATTAGTTCTTCAATCATCCAAATTTCTCCAGCTCAATGACTAGAACTAGGGTTCTAAATCCGCATCCCCAATTCTCAGGCATCACACCACCAAAAAAACACACACTTAGTTGGCTATACCCTCTGGTAGTCAAACGTGGCAATGGAAAATACGCGATACCTAAATGGAGAAATGAGAAGTGGTGCAATCCTGGCTGAAATTTGAAATTGGCCGGCCGGCCGCTCACCGTCGAGTGGCTGAATCGGCCGGCTGGCTGCCTGGATCGCGTGGCCGGCCGGTTGCGTCGCGTGGCTGAATCGGCCGGCCGGCCGGCTGCGTCATGTGGCTGGATCGTCTGGGCCTGCTGGCCATCTCGCGTGGCTGACTGGGCCGGCCGGCCGCTCTGCGTGGCTGAAGCGGCCGGCCGGCCGCAGCTCGTGGCTGAATCGGCCGGCCAGCCCCTTCGCGTGACATCTCTAGCTAATGACATCTCTAGCTAATGACATTCAATTGCTATGACATCTCTAGCTATTGACATCTCTAGCTTTGAACATTCAATTGCTATGACATCTCATGCTCATGACATTCAATTGCTATGGCATCTCTTGGTTTTGACATCTCTTGCTAATGACATCTCTTGGTTTTGACATCTCTTGCTAATGACATCCAATTGCTATGACATCTCTTGCTAATGACATTCAATTGCTATGACATCTCTAGCCAATGACATTCAATTGCTATGACATCTCTAGTTTTTGACATTCAATCGCTATGACATCTCTTGCTAATGACATTCAATTGCTATGACATTTAACCGCTCCGTAACACAGAAGTATAGACGTCTACACTTCCTTCGATAAGTCATAGATCACTTTCTATCCACCTGACACACCTTCGCATGTGTGGAATGAAAAAGCTTGGAAACAAATCTCCGAGGAACGGCTGTGGGAAGCGCTCTCAAAACGTTTGGGTCCACTGCTTGAAAGGCAAAAGTCTTGCGATCGAGGCGGGACGGTGGCAACAACTGCAGGTTCAGCCCATGCAATTGGTTGGCTTGCACGGTCTGCACCTTTGTAGCCGTGAACCTGTCTGCTCGCTCTGCATCTTGTCGCAAGTGCGCAACGTCCACCATGTGAACAGAGCGCCTCTAAAAGGCTGTGAGAATCCATACAGGCTTGTCCTCTAGCTCAGCAAAAACGCCTGGCTGTGCTTCGAGGCGCTCAGAAACCATATCCTAATCAGCAGTTGGGTTAGGAAGTGGCAACCAGCACCAGTAGTACCCGCATCAGGCGAGGCGAAAGTTTTCTAAGCTAGATTAGGCGAACATAGGATTGCCATGAAATGAACTAGCATGGGCCCAACTTGGCCCAACACATGTTTAACAGTGTTTCAATATGACCCAAAGTGGCGTTATTCTTTTAAGCCTCTAGCATATCATCGAAGTGTCGCAACCTGGGCCAAACGCGGCCTAACGTAGGCCCAACGTTTGTTTCAAGAGAAGGTATGGTGAGGAAATGTCGTTGTGGACTGCATAACACCCGATGGGAAATGCTTGGAACAGAGATGTCACCCTAACATGTTCAACGCTTGAAAAACTGATGGACAATGATGGACATATGGCACAGGCATGTGAGCAATGAGCACGGGTCCTTGTGAAAGGCAAACAGCTGATTGTTGGCCAATGTCAGCATGCGAGAGCTTGTCCGTCCAGCAGCTATACGATCAGCTAAAGCGTCCACTGGCTGGCGAGAAGGTTGGGTCGGAGGTATGACCGCGGCAGTTTGCTGCAAATGGCTTCTGCTGACCAGCGTGGGCTTTTTCTATCCGAGGACGCTTCAAAGCAACAGGGTTGACCTGCTCCACAGTTCGAGAATCATGTCTGCGTTTGCGTGTGCGCTTGTACCTGTGGACTCTATTTGCATCACCAGGCAGCAGCTCTGCTTGAGGAGCAACCACGGGCACCGATGAAAAATACGCAGAATTGCTTGACATCGGCTCTGATTGAGGAGAAACCACTGGCGCCGATGAAGAAAACGCAGAATAGCTTGACGCAATCGGAGCATAGCGTGCACGGCCTATGCACCCCTGCTTCCACAGAAAAGGAATGGGCGTCACTCTTTGCACATCATCCAAAGAATGCACCCAAGTCTTGGCAAAAGGCTTGGTGTCTCTGCTCCACAAATGCTTTGGGACCAAGTCACGCCACCTGCTATCATCTGTGACGAGCTCCTGCGACACAACACGGCCCCAACCTTCTATCATTTTCTCAGCAGCCAGCCAAAAGGCTCCAGTCGGATGTTTCTGATGCCGAACTTCTGCTACTTTCTGTCCTGATAATATGTTTGGCAACCACTTTGGTTTGAAGACTAGGATGGCATCTCCAAGGGTAGGCGCCGGTGGCACCGCCATGCATGAGCTGGCTTCGCCAACACAGAGGTGGCAAAAACTGCAACTTGAATGCTTGTCGACATGCTTTCGACTTGAAACCCTTGACTGTCGATATTTTGAATGGGTTATGTTTGAAGTGATGTGTTTTGGAGAAGGAACCTTACAGGAACGAAATACGTACCAATCTTCTTCAATGTGACACGCAATTTTTTTGGGAGCCGCAACTGTGATGACAGCCAAGCAAAGCAAAGGCGCTATGCAACAGGTGCTATGGCAAAGCATGACACAGACAGTCGATATGTTTGTCTCAAGTTTCTATTCTGGAAACATCCGCCAAGTTTCTATTCTGGAAACATCCGCAAATTTTATGAATCAACTGGTGTTTGCGTCGCAGCTACTTGGCTAAGGACTTCACCGACTTGCAAAGCCTGGCATCGGTCTCCACGTGAGATGTATTCTGCAAGGACCTGGCACTGGGAAGCTGTATAAAACCAATGGGAGTCTTTCAAAATAACTGGCCAATGTGTTCCTATCTCAGATACTATAATTGAAATATAACCTGCATTTTGAGTAACACTATGAAGATGAAAATCATTTGATGGAGAAAACAAATGGTAAAACACTGACACATATTAATCCCCGAGCAAAGATGTCGCGTCCGCTGCCGAGCTGGATCCTGAGAATTGTGGAGATCTTGTTCAAGGATCTTGCCAAGAGACCTCTTACAGAGATCGTGCCAACAGAGCTCTTATAGAGATCTTGTGCAGAAATCTTGCCAGGAGAGCCCTTGTGGAGATCTTGTACGGAGACCTGGTGAAGAGAGCAGCGATCTTGCTCAGAGATCCTTTCTAAATAGCTTGAACAGAGATCTTACTTTGAGATTCCTTACAAAGATCTTCTGTGGAGATCTCCTATAGACACCTTGTACACATAGCCTTGCACAGGGATCTTGCACGGCAGCTTCTACAGAGAACCTTTCACGGAGATCTGCGCACGATCTACAGAGATCTTCACAAGGGGAACTTTGTCCTGCTAGCTTGCAGCCACTGATGATTTTTTCGGTCGTTTCCATCTTTTCCTTTAGAATCCTAACTACACTACACACTGACTGGGGTCTCTTGCCGGGATAATTTTTGCTAAGGCGTCCAATGGGTTTACGTTGTGCTACACTACATCCCCCAAAGATATCCCCATGATTCTTGATATTGCAACCTCCTTGTCGTACCTTTCCCCTCCATTTGTTGCTGCTTCCTGACCCCTCCACGATGACGTCCACCTGGCAAGGTCGGATCTGGCTGCACCGCACACCTTCCTGCGACAAACTGACGGGGAAATCCCCGGCGATCCTGCGAAAATGATGCCATTGGAATGGTGGGAATCCATAAGACCAGCATGGGAATAATGATTGGCAACTGATGGCAATGGAAAATGATATAGTTGCCCATGTATCAAACAAATGGTGGTACCAATGGGAACTAAAACGGACAATAAATGGGAAATAACATGGATAATGAATAGGAAACACGACCAATCGTGTTCCTTCCATGGGCTCTCTTGGGTGGCTACGATACAGTATGCCCATAGTTTCCTTTGTCATTGGCTTTGCCAGATTAAGATGTCAAAAACCCATGCAAATCTGCTGCATCGCTCGGCTCGCCGGCTTGTCACACTAAACCTTAAACCGCCTAAATCTTGCTTGCAATTGGAAAACCTTTCAAAGATCTGTCGGAGCTTGGTTTTGACTGGCTGCGTTTAACGAGCTCCGAACGAAATTCGAACAAAGTCCTAAATCAAATCGAAACTGACCTCCCAAGTCTCCTGACAAACTCTTCGGTGGCCACACGCTTTTGCATTATCTTTCAAACAATACGACGCAAGGGAGCAGAAGAGGAAACCAAGGGAGGCAAGCTTGGGAGAGCAGGCAGCAGCTGCAGGCAAGAGCGGGGACAGAAGAGGAGACGAAGGGCGAGTAAGGGAGACAAAGGGAGACAAGCTTGGCAAACAAGGCGGTAGCCACAATTTGGGCAATCAGTGAAAGCAAAATGCAGGTAGAGACTGATTGAGAAAGTAAAACCATTAGGACCCTGCAACAGGCTCACTCAGGGAGAGGAGCCACCAGGCATGGCGCCGCAGATCAAAATGACCTATGTTCGCCCATGTCTATATTTGACCCCCCAAACCGGAGCAAACAAGCTAAACCCCATGTTTACATCAAATCATCTAAACGTAGTGCAAATTTCAATTTTCTCAAATCACCTGCTAAACGCTAGAATTGCAACGACTTCCCAAAAAATGTCCGCCAAGCATCAGCAAAGAAAAATCAAAAATCGCCACGGCTTTCACAACCGGGAGTACTGTCTGTTTGGTCGGAATGAGTCCTTGTCACGTTGGGACGAGGTGTAGCAGGAGCAGGAGCTCGCGGGCGAAGAAGTCCCGAAGCAAAGGGCCCAAGCAGCCCTGGCCAATGTGGCTGCTTCCACCCTTGTGGGCGAATCAGCGGCCGTGCTGCCACGCGGCCCACAGGCAAAGCTGCGGGCTGCTCAGTAGCTGCTCCGGCTGCCTCTCCCTTTGGCGCTGTCGGCTCCGCAGCTGTCGATGCTTCTTTCGTTGCTTCGATACCGGACCAAAACGCGCTACCAATGGATTTTAAAGGGAAAATCATCTCTGAAGCGGGGATGTCCCATTGCCATGTTTCGTTACCGGAGGGTATATCATCCCATGATCATCCCCATTGTATCGCTATTGGATCCCCATTGGATTCCGGTTGAATCTCCATGAAGTGCCTTTCTATATCCCCGTATTTGTTTTTCTAGATCCACCAAAATACCTAAATTTGGGGATATGACCTGATATCTCTCAATATCTCTCATTATCCCATTAAATCCTATTACCCTCTGGCACTCAAACATAAATCTCACCATCGCAACTCCTGCGGTCGGAACATCACCAAGTGAATGGCCTCGGTGCACGCTTGCGAAATCCGGAAACCCAGCGAATTGCTATTGGGATCCCTATGAAACCCCGTGAAAATATGGGATTCTACGGGGGATCACCGGAACTCGAATCCAACTAGTGCCGGAGTTCTTCCACAGCAGCATTTCTCGGCAGTTATTATGATGGAGTGGTCAGTTGGTTTTGCTTCTGATCGAGGTGAAATGTGCCAGCTTTGGGAGAAGCATCCATGGTTGCGCTTGCCATGTGCATTTTTTTTGAAAACCAGGTGCCTCCAAAATCCACTGGTTTATCATGATCTTCCCCATGAAAATGAGTGTTTGTGAATATACCCTTTTTTTAACAAACCGGACAAACCCAAAAAACACATATATCATTGGCCATATCTCTCAGTACACCTCCCACTACATCCCCATTATATCCCCAGTGAATGGTAGGTGAATCATAAGTTATCCCCATGAAATTGAGGACTATCATGTGGTTGGAGAACTCTTCATAGCCCCTTGGCTCCTTATTTAAGTAGGGAATATGGATATCCACATCTCCCCCCTCCGCTCCCTCCTACACCCTAAGTCTCACATGGATTCCCACACAGGTTGATAAACCCCGTGACGTTAGGTAGTATAAACCCCATGAAACTCATCAATCCACAGGAAGTCAAATGTTCAGCCATTTTCCCACAAAAATCCTGTGAGGTCAGTTCTCCCATGATATCTCCCATAGTCTCCCATGATGTCCCCAATAAAAAATTGAAAACAGAGGGTGGTAACCCCAGTTATGTTAGTTGCGATAAATAATGCCCACGGTAAATACCACCCCCGAATCAACCCTACAGTTCTTGGAGTTATATAAGCGAAGTTTGCGAACGAACTGAGGCACTTCGGCAAAATCCCTCGGTGCCGCGCCGTGTTGGGATCTCTCGAATCTTTCCCCTTTCCTCCTGGACGGACCTCGTTTCGAATCTTTCACGTGGAGCCCCTTCAACCGTAGACATGAACATGGGGATAAAAACCATCAACAATTGGGGAGTTTGCCAAGAAAAATAGGGATAAACCATGAAAACTTGTGATTAACGGGGATAGACATGGATATACCCCTGTGCTAATTTAACATAGCTATGGAAAATCACCATTTTCAATAGGTAACTCATCTATGAATGGGTCATTGTCCATAGCTATGTTAGATTCTGTTAGATTACTAGATGGTAGATATTAGTAGATATTCCGAAAACCCACCATGCAATTGTAGATCATTTTCCGAAGCCCTCGGAAAAAGAAAATACATATCTCTACGTTGGCCAACGGTTATTTGGTCTCAAGATCTACATCAAAGATGACATGACTGTCATGACTTGCGGCACAAAAAAAAATGGTAATCCACCCGCAATGGAAATAAATGCCCCTCATTTCGATGATCCTTCGAAAAAAAATACCGAAAGGAAAATAGTTATCCGGATTTCCCAGTCATGGTTGTGAAATGGGGTTGTCTCAGAAAGAAAGGCCACCTCAAATTTTGATAGTTCAGTTCAACATCAGTTTGCCCATTCCATTTGGCACTTCATATGCATATGTATCCCATTTTTAGACAAGAGGAAAAAAAACATATCAAGTTAGTGTGATCTCCCACGATTCTCCCCATGATATTCCCATGCGTTGGATGCTTAAAATCACCATGTTCACCATGTTCTGCAGCCTTGGGGCCCCCCCAATGGGCTCCCACACTCGTCCTAGGTCCGCCTTGTCCACCAACGTCACCGAGATGCCCAAAGACTGCGAAGAGCGGATGGATTGTGAGTGATTTGCTGCGAGAGATGATTGTGTATATAGTATATATGTACCCTCTGGTAAACTAACATGACTATGGAAAATCACAATTCTTAATGGGAAAATCAACTATAAATGGCCATTTTCAATAGCTATGTTAGTTTACCAGAGGGTATAGATAATCAACTGCGGGATTAATATTTGATTACATAATATGAATGTTAATAAATACTATGATTATGTACCATTAAATAATTATCGATTAGTGATAATATCTTGTAGGATATAACTATGAGTTAACTATCGTTAGTATATAATTATGAATTAACAATGATTCTATAGTAATGGTGTCTATATACACATATGCGTTCAAACTATTGGTGAGGTTCATAGTTCTATAGGGATTTATATGGTGTATGGACTTATGGGATTAAATAGTTCTATATGGAATTATGGGATTTAGCTGACAATAATGGCATATGTGATGGGAATATAATGGCATAGAAGAACATGACTATGACTAGGGATTCACCGTTGAAGGGATCTAACCATCAACTAGAGGGATATGAGGAGAAGGGTGATTAATCATCAGCAATATGTAGGGATGAAACATGGGATTAATCGAGGATTAATGGAGTCTGGTATTCCATCCCATGCGATGTAAATCGCTATGTGAAAATGCATGATTTCCATCCCCCGGCAAACAACTACCCATCTCTTGACGCGCAAAAGATGAAGAGAGAACCAACTAAAAAACATCATGAGACTTGAAAAATTGGGGGATTTCATGGGTGTCATCAACCGAATTCCGAAAACACCAGCAATCCATCCACCATCTTCCCCCCATTTCCACCTTAAACCCCAATGAAAACCCACCGGTGACCTGAGCTTTCTCGAGTAGTCCGTCCACGTCGGAGATACCGTTGTGCTCCAGCCGTAACCTAGTTTGGTAAACTGCTAGGTTTTATCAGAGAATATATATCCCCAGTAATCAAAAGGTTTTTTATTGTCAATGCCATTTTTCGTCATGGCAGCCATGTCCATGTTTGATGGTGAAATCCCCATGTAAAACGACCCAAGGGTAGATCAAGTAAATAATTTCTGCTTCAGCCCTGAAGTCCAAGATCTACTTGACGTTCGACCTTCCAACCACTCTGCTACCTTTTTTTCCCCTACCATGAGTGGCAAGACGAATCCTCAAATGGGCATGGTGTGACACATACCCTCTGGGAATTTAACATAGCCATGGAAAATCACAATGTTCAATCGGCAAATCATCTATGAATGAGCAAATATCTATAGCTACGTTGAATAGCCAAGGTAGGTCATCCATAAATCAATACTTCAATGGCCGTTCATTGCCATTCATAGATGATTTTCCCACTGGCCCAGCGACCCAAAAATCAGCGAACCCAGCTGGGGCACCATAGAGGGCATTTTCCTTTCCCATTGCTGCAGGGATAGTTCTGTTTCCGATGGATCTCCTTCGCCAGCGAAGATGTGGAAAACTCAAAACGGGAAACCCCTTCGGAAAATGATCTACAAATGGTGGGCCTTCCAGATCTATGTTAGTTTAGAGAGTGGGTGTATAGCCATGTTTTTGTGTCACATCATCTACCCCTTAAGGGTCATGCATCAAACACTGCTGTTCACATCAAAATCGCTGGTGTAGATGGATGGAAACCGGCTCCATTCACGCCCCCCCATGCAATGGAGTCTTTGGGGGAAAACTCATTGGGGCCGTTAGGTAGTACCCTCTGGTAGTCAAACAGAGCAGTGCGAAATCCCCTATAAATGGAGGTCTTAAAGGGAGATCTCTAAATATGGGATTTTTTGCTGCCATGGTATACAAATAATCATTCATCTTTTGGTTGTACCAGAGGGTGAACTCATCTAATGGTCAATCATATTCAATCAACCTGCAGGGAAAGGGCATCTATGCTCCCATATCTCACTTAATTTGTGTCTTTAAGGGAATTTCCGTTGTCGATTCTGATTATGATAATCCCAAATATTATGTATATATAGTATATCATATCAGTCTTCGATATCGAAGAATCTCCCAATAATTCCCGCGTGTTCCCCCCATGAAATCCCCATTACTACACCAGGATTCTCATCATTTCTCCAGGATGCTTACCCTCTGGTAAACTAACATAGCTATGGAAAATGATGGGAAATTGCCATTTATAGTTGATTTTCCCATTAAAAATTGTGATTTTCCATAGTTCTGTTAGTTTACCAGAGGGTAGTCTCCCATCATATCCCAATTTCTGCTGATTCTATCCTGAGCTGAGGAGAACCATCAATCCCATAGCATCTCATTGACTCCCGGTTCAATCCCACCAAAATCCCCTGAACTCCCCCATTAACTTCCCATACAATCCATACTCATCACCAGTAAAATCCCATGAAATCACCATGTTTCAATGATAAATCACCATCAACTCATCATAAAATCCAATGAAATCTCCCATAAAATCCAATGAAATCACCCCTAAATCCCCTTCATCCTCCGATTTCCTACGCCTTTTTGGCGTCACAGACCGCAAAAAAATTGTCCTTCAGAAGGTGCAGCACTGCTTCGCTGGACACCTTCCAGCGCTTCAAAAATCGATGGGGAGTGCACCATGAAAGTTGGTTCAAACCAAGGTTTTTCCTTGCAAATCTACAGGGAAAAAACTCTGATAAACTGTTCCCTTCATCGAAGTAAGGCGAGAAATTGCAACAGATCACACCAATTCAGCTTAAGCTGAAATCCATTTAATGGGAGAATCACCAAAAACACACATTGCCTGAGGCCGTTGCAAATTTCCAGACACAAAATCTGATACATTATTGGAGTACATCATATACATCAATGCATGCATGTTAAACGGCCCCCCACGCACCTTGCCAGAAAGGTCCGACAAATGCAGCTCTTGTGCCTCCGTGAGCTTCGAGAAGATTTGATCATGGGAATGTTTTGAATATCTCCATTATTCATGGGATACTGTACAGCCATATTGATGGTTGCATCCACATCACCATCAAATCACAAAAATGTTCATCAATATGTCATGAAATATCCTCATACTCTGGCTGAATTATATCTAGAACACAGGAATATTTTCTAACTTGGCTGCTACTTAATTATAATATATTATCATTACATTAACGCATCATGGCATAACTATAATCTGCCTGAATGACCTGTATATTGTATATCAAAGCTATAATTGTTACGACACCATCTGGCTGAACTATAGTGGTATAACCTGAAAAATAGCTGAAAACTTCGGCCAGGAATGGGGATGAATTCCCCATTAATCCAATCCGCATCATCCAGTCACGGTGAGGTCATTGGAATTGATCCAGATATGATCAAAACAACCAGTACATGTGGTTGAAACAAAGCCATAAACCATCCCCCAGTCATCACCATTTTTATAGGTGGGATTCCAACCATTCCAAAATGGCTGGTTTATGGCATTGTTTTACCCACATTATATATGGATCGTATTCATTTGTACGATTAGCATTCATGTGTGTGTGGCCAGTATGTATATGTCTGAATATTAAAAGATATCTACGGAATAATGTGGCTATCTATATATTTCTCTGTGTGTGTTTAGTATTCATTGCAGTATTTGCAATACAGGTATAATCATATAGTATCGAATTGCAACCGTCTAATGACGAAAAATATTGACAAGTCTGTTTCCACTCCATGGGCGCTATTATCATCATAGTCATGATAATCATTATTATGATCGATGTTATTTTCAGTACATTCATTTTTGTTCTGAAAGGACTTGTGATTTGACTCAGGTAATATTACTATGCTGCATGACTATGTGACCCACAAGAACGGGTGGTCCAAGCTCCAAAAATGACCTGGAAGAAATGGTGATGTGAGAAAATCAACACATTGGACGATTGCTAGATTCTATGCTCAACCAGAGAGTATTTGCAGGATCATCCCACTTAGTAAGTGGTTAATAACCCTGGCTAGAAAGTATCCATTTCCTGGGTTTTCCGTTATAAATGGCTTACAACATCTTATAACCCCAGTTGCCAACCACGGATCAAAATCGGAACCCTTGCGGCTGATCTAAGGCACACAGCGGGAACTGAGGCGACGACATATCCATCTGCCACCCAGTTGCTCAAAGCCTGGTGTTCTCTCGGAAAAAACTCGAGGCTTGGTCCCAACAATCCAGAGATGGGCGGGAAATAAATGGAATACATTCGCAAACCATTCAAAATTAACTATGTAAATAGGTCAAATGACCAATGTTTCCCCATTTTCCCCTTTCTGGCTTTAATTCAACAGGTGGAGCAACTCAATTCATCCGTCGATGCAGCTTCGCAGCTTCGCCTTGAGGGTCGGATCGCCCAGGGCATTTTTATAGAGCTTCAACCGCTGACAGACGGGCCTTAGGTGCCCCATCTGTGCAGGAGCTCAGGTGCCATGCTGAAGATCTTTGGTTGGCTTGAATCAAAACTGATCAAGGGAGATGTTTTCCCACAAAAAAAGGAACCAAAGATGAGAAACATGATGATCAGCCATGACACAAGTACCAGAATGTACCAGATTGTTTGTTTGGACAAAGCCACCTGATTTCATCCCACCGAAAGACGGGATTCCGGGCCACTTCTGCAAGAAAGGGACCAAATGTGACGAAACACCATTGTCGGTGACGTAGGAGTTGCAGGACAGGTCGATGTTCAGGGTGTAGTGACCGCCATTTTCGTCCACGTATCGTTCCATGTATTCATCAAGGTACTGCATCAGTTCCTGCGGTTTTTTGGATGTGATGCCATGGCAGCCTGAGAGACCTAGAATGACATGAACTCTGGGTATCATCAGTGATGAAAACACCAAAAAAAAACATGATGAAACATGATGAAACCATAAAAACAACTCTGATGATACCAAAGGTGACAAAGACGAGCAGAAAAAGAGAGTGCAAGAGAGAGAGAGAGAGAGAGAGATAGAGATAGAGATGAACAGCGGACAGGCTATGCAGTATGATGGGATCAACGGCAAACTCCAAAGAAATTTGATGACAAAAAACAAGAACTATGGCCACTATTCCTTGTCATTGACACTTGACAATAAAACCACAAACATCATCCCCACTAAACAATGCCGAATGCTGTAAACCCAATGCCATAAAACTAGCATGTGGGAATGAGTCTTACAACCCATTTCCCACAAAGATTGCAATGAAAATATTGGGATTCTTCACGTTATTATATGTCTATATATATATATATGTATATATATGTATGATATGTATTTGACGTTGTATTTGTATGTTTTCATTGGCAAAAGAAAAAACACCTTTTTTCAACCACCATCTGCAAAAAACCCACCAGGGCCGCCTTGAGATCTGCATCTCCTAACTCGGCTCCGCTGAGCTCCACCCGAACCGTCGAGTCCTGGCTCCGGACTCCGGGAGTTCGGTCCCACCGGGGGTCTCCGTGGTGTTTTTTCAAGTTCTTTGGGACCACAAAACATGGCAGTTGTTCAAGTCGGACTTGGATTTTGACTTGGATTTTGACTTGGGACTTGTTTTTTGCATCCCAAGCTTCAAGTTGTTAGTTTTTGGACCCAAAGCCATTCCCCATCTGCAGCTCTTTTGTCTCAAGTGGAGCAAAACCTCAGGTGATTTCCAGGTACGTCGATCCCAATTCTGAGAAACACCCGAAAGGATAGATACACTGCAATTGCTGCAAAGGTTTGCTGATCTACCAAATCAGCATTTATCCTAATCTATTCAAATCTTCATTTCTTCAAAACAGACAAAGGCTCAAACATCTCAGTATGGAGCCTCATTGCAAAGTATTGGGTTCATGCCTTTCATGCTAGTTACACCAGTGCCACAGAAGCAAAACAAGAGTCTAGTCACTTTCGGAATTTCCTCGATGATCTCCCGAGGGGGTCTATTGCCAGATGTTAACCCAATTCTACTGAAAGTGGAGCTTTACTTGAGATCATTCTCCCAGCTTGGAGCGGAAAAATGTCAAAAGAACAGTTGAAACCAACCCATTGATTGACTCAGTGATATTCCCTTCTTTGTTCTTGATGGATCCACCCCATTCATCGGAAAAAAAAACCAGCTGAGACTTGAAAGAGTCGGTGATATTCCCTCCAGAATATGCCTATTTTTTATTGGATCTTCCTGTATGCCCAGATGGGGGGTTCCTAATGTGGTGGTACCCCAAATCATCCAAGTCATGGACCATGACTTTGTCTTGAAACCTATAGTGACTTGGGGATCCCCCATGACTTTGTCAAGACCCCTTCAAGAATTCAGTTGGACATTCCGATTTTTACATCGATTCCCCAGAAAAAATGGGCCAACAGATTCACCATCCACCCCCCCAGGACTCTCCTTGACGGTGATGTACTCGTCCCACTCGGAAGCTTCATCCCAGAGGTCCTCCTCCCAGTCCCATTCTTGCCAAGCATCCTGGACGTGGCAACTTTTCTTGCGGGATCAAGGAATGAAGGACTCAAGAACTACAAAAATGGTATTTTTTATGGATGTTTTTTGGGATATGTCTTAAAGTATCAAACCACGTATTCTGTTATTATTGTTGGTTGTTGATGTTTTTGGAATATTTCTTGAAGTATTGAGCATCCAAGCTTCTGGCAAGTGACTCCCCATTTCGTGCCGTCAACCCACCGCCCCGGCCGCCTTGGACTCGGCATAGTTCCAAGAAGGAGTGCCTTTGTGATAGCCTTTCGAAGAGCCTTTGGAAGACTTCCAGTCCTCGCGAAGTCGCCAGTTGAGGATGGTGCATGGCTCAACTGGCTCAAAAAATGACGGGAATCGGGAACATCAACTGCCACAGTTGAGAATATGAAAATTGTCATGAGAAAAAAATGGATTATCGTCCTTTGGACTTCGAAATTACCCCATCTTCAGACCTGAAACCCTCCCAACTGACACAGCACCACAGCAGGCGGCAGGCGGTCCCTAGATTGCCAGCCACCCCATTCGGACCAGCTCGATCCCCAGTCATTCCAGTAACCTTCGTAACCGGCTTCCCAGGCCTCAAAGAGCAACTCAGGCTTTGCAAAACGGGGCAAAGTGGGGAATCCATGTTTGGGCCCAACAAAACTAAAAATTGTACCTTTTACTTGCATCAAATGTTTGAAAAAAAATGACTTTAGATCACCAGTTAAGAAATGTTTCTGGGATGTTCAATCATATTTCCCCAACCCCGATTGGTTCGGCCATTTGGAGAGGATTTCACCTACTAGCCATCATCCATCGTGAGATCGCATGAGGTCACTATAATTTACCCAGATGTTTTGACCCATGCTCCAACCACACTCTGTCTTCACTGGCGCAATCCGATCAAGCCTCAGGAGGAGCCAATGAACCTTGGCGCCGGCAGCTGCCAACATCACATAGACATCTTATTCTGGCTGGTGATCCAAACATGCGAAGTAACCTTCAATGGACCTTCAATCCAGTCTGCTCCACTTCAGTGGCGATGAAAGTTGGCTACCCCGGATGTGGGATGGGCAAGTTATGGACCAGAGAATCCACCAATTTCACCAGAGATTTGGATGACAAGAGCCATTTCACTTCTACCTTTTGAGTACAAAACCATGGAATACCATCTAAACCATGGTGAAATCATCTTTAAATCATCTAGTATCATCTAAAACCCATCCTCAAAATCATCTCAAACTATCTTAAAACTAAAAAAATCATCTAAAACCCTCTTTAAACAAACCATCTTTAAACAAACCATCTTAAAATCATCGAAAAGCCCTCCAAACCCCCCAAAGGTCTCCATCCTTCGGGATCTTTGGATTGCCAACCGTTCTCAGCTCTGCACTGGAACCAACTGGCGGTCCCACCTGGGACTTGAAGCCATTCACCTCCCTGGCAGAGGAAATGCACCTCTGACTGAGGGATTGAATTCTGGGATATCATGGAGCTATTTTTGCCCCAAAAAAATTGTCATTTCGAGAAATGTGTCGCCTTATTTCTTGTCGTATTGATCGTTGCCGAATCCTCGCAAAAAATCAATGCATGTTTACTGAATGATCATATTCGCTAACCTGAAAATAGTTGTTATCATACAGCTATTTGAGGAGGATGATTCCCCATATCCAACAAATATCTTCTATAATGTGGCTACAAAACTCTTCGTAGCTCCTTCTCTTCCCATTTGCCAAACGGGAATTCCTGGATACCCCTAGCCCTAGCTCCGAACCGCTCCTCTCCCGCCTAATCCCTGGAGAGTCTTCGTTATAGATTCCATCAACTATCGGACAACATGGATTTTTCCATATCAACATTGTAGTTATAGTTGTAGATTCCATTTAAAACATGTATGGTATCAACTCTTGGATGTGATCTTCGTTATAGATTCCGGAGGTTTCCTAAAATGGGGGTAATGCTGATTGTAATCACAATAAATTATATGGTAATGGTGATTAGAATCCCCAAATATATGGTGATATACCCTCTGGTGATTTAACATAGCCATAGACAATGGCCCATTTATATATGGTTTATGGTGATCTTCTCATTATCAATGGTGATTTTCCTATTATCAATGGTGATTTTCCATGGCTACGTTAGTCATAACCAGAGGCTCAAAATCCAGATCCGGCCAAGCCAGCGCACTCTGACTGAAACTTCCTTCGAGGATCACCGCGAGCCTCCTTAGGCATTGGCGATTCATGCTGAAGCAACAATGATGGTGGATCTACCCTCTGGTAAACTGTTACATAACTATGGAAAATCACCATTTTTAATGGGAAAATCCACTATAAATGGCCATTGTCAATAGCAAACTGTTAGTTTACCAGAGGGTACGGAGCAACAAATGGTGAATTTGACCGACAACAATTGGCATGCAACCACGGAAAAAGGGTGGATTTGATGGGGATATTCTGGGGATTATGATCGAATGGGGATCGAATGGAATATGAGTGGGATATGAATGGAATATTGGTGAATTCCCTTCGCTGTCATCAAACATGGCTAGCTGAGAGAAATCCCCGAACTAAATGGAGGGATAAATATGGGAACCTCGTCGAACTAAATGTAGGATTTTCCAGCACGCCATGTTTGACTACCATAGGATATCCCTTAATTTGGGGATAATCCAATATCAATTACCCTCTGATAGATTAACATAGCGATTGAAAATCACCATGTTTGGTAGGCGAATCATGTATAAATGGGCCATTTTGCTATGTTAGATTACAGAAGGGGTGTGATAATGTCTGTTCAATCCGGTTGAGAAATGTGAAAGTCCTTGAGGATATATGTTCTTATCAATGGGGACATTGGGATTCTCATACATACCTTTACTATATTGTGATTGTCCCCATAATTGGACATGTAATAGTATTTTGTGGGTAATAGCCACATTGTAATTGACCCTTATTTCCCCAGTATGATGATTGTACCACATCAAGGATGATATTCGGGAGAATGGAGATAGTCATCATGTTGGGGATCTGTATAGTACCACCCAAAAAGATAGAAAAGTGATTTACTGTATCACAAGTCAGATTTGCCAACTTCTATCTTTTTGGAGCTTGCTATACCATAGATTAGACATGTGGTATCATTTGGAGGTTTCCTAAAATAGGGGTACCAGTACCCCCAAATCATCCATTTTAATAGGATTTTCCATTATAAACCATCCATTTTTGGGTACCCCCATTTTAGGAAACCCACATTTAAGCTCTTTCCACACCTTTGCGCTGTCATCTTCTTCAAGTCTGGAACTCACTGTGGCTCGCTCGCAGTTCTTTCATGGCTGAATCATCAAAGGGGCACAGAAATACTGAGGCTGAACCATTCAACAATCAGAAAAAAGGTGATGCAGGCTTTTGTTCATCAGATGTGGCCCCAAAAAGATGAAATGTGAAATACCAGGAAAACAACCAAGTAAGAACGGGTTCAAGACCCAATACTCCACTGTTCACATCGAAATAGTAAACATCCCCCCCCCATTCACGGAGTTTGACCCATCCCCAAATAGCCATTTGCCCAACCAATCAGATACATACCAGTGTCCACCCCCTTTATCAAAAACTACCCAAAAAGCAAAGATCAATGCTCAAAATCTCATGGAATCGATCCAAATGTCCCATTTTCTCCATTTTCCCAGGAAATCTTGTCCTAATGGATCCCCAAAAATTGGTTCTTATTAGAGAATCCATCCCAACAACTAGCTGCGTATTTATCCCCCAGGGCCTAATCTGCCAACCAACCCCCAGGGCCCGAATTCTCGCGAACCGTTCCCTTCCTTTAACCACCAAGGCACTTGCGCCGCCAAGCGAATCAGCCGTCGCACCTCGCCCGCTTGGCGGGCGGCTGCTCCGGCGTCCTTTCCCAAACCCTTGCCTCGGGGAAGTGGGGGAAGGGACCGTTGCAACGGAAAATGCTGAAAAAATGCTGACTCTTTGGTGTAAAAGTTGGCTGGAAAACCAAAGACTTGGGCAAAAAATGGAATCAACAATGAAGACTTTGCCTTTGCTTGGGAAATATGGTGGTGTGGGAAAAGAAATCGGCTGCCAAACTTGTGGGAAACAAAGCGTCAGGTGACAATTTATCCGAAAGTGGTGGATGCATTAACTTTTTGTGGGGAATCCAACCTGTTTAACCACCTATATCATGTAGCGTCCAGCAACTGAGTACCTGGCCGTTGCGATCCAGCCTCGCAAGCCAAGACATTGACTCAAAGTGAAACTCACAAAGACACAACAGGCCATGCAGGTCCCTGAACATCTTCAGTTTTTGCCCACGTTTGATGTCACAGTTCCCGGTTCCGTCTGCAGCTGGATTCAGAACCCATCTCAGGGTTTAGAAAATCATAGATTCCCTATCAGAAAAACTGCAGAATTTCAGCACCAACCTAGGTTTGTCTGATATGTTTCGGCTTCCCAAGGTTATCCAATGGGAGTCTTCATATGTTTCATGAACAAATTGGCATAACTTGGGGGGGCATTCCACGATTTTTTTGGCCAAATCCCAAATCTTATTGTCGGATAAATATCCCAAATGATCATCCAATTATATGTGTGTCTATCTATATATATATATATATCAATTAAATCCCGATTATATCCTGTGTAGATCTCTATGATAGTGGCGATATTCTTGTATTCCCATAAAACGCTTGGTTCAATCCCCGTGTTTATCAGAGGTATTGAGGTTTGTCCGAAAATAGGGTACCTCCCAAATCCCATTGTTTATCATTATTCAAATACTTAGAGTAGCCTTTTTTAAGTTAAGCCACCGTCAAATCACCACAAAATCTCGCAACTAGCTGATTTTATGACATGTTATGATCGATTTTTCTAGCGATTCACCTCCGAAATGTCATCATTCCTAGTAACTTTCAGTGCTTCCATCCCAATTTCCTTGGGATTTCCCACATTTTTTGGCACGTTTCCCCCATTTTTCGGAGTTTCTCCCCACTCTTTGTGATTTCGTTTCCGATTTGTTCAGCGCATCTCTCGGCATCGCACCGGCTGTGACCGTAGTCGTGGCCGTTGGGGTTCCCATCGTCTCGTTTGGCCACCCACTTGGACATCAACTGGCCTGGACGTCATTAATGGGCTATCAAGATTCATCAGATTTATCATTTACCCTCTGGTAAACTAACATAGCTATGGAAAATGATGGAAAATGGCCATTTATACTGGATTTTCCCATTAAACATGGTGATTTTCCATAGTTATGGAACAGTTTACCAGAGGGTAGGGTATGGGTCAAAATTCAGTTCCAAAAAACTTATTGGAGATGGAAAAAATACTAAGAATAGACTCGAATCTGTGGGCCCCCCCGGGTCTGTAATTTTGAACCCCCCGACTTCTAAATCTGTATATACCTATAGCCCCTTCAGTTCGATGAGTTGCTTAGCTATGGAAGCCATGGACCTAATTAGTTCGATCTCTTCGGTTGTTTACTTAACCATGAATGAAAACCCATCAATAGTAGGCCATTAACCATGAAATGGCTATGGCTCAAAATTCTGGTGCCAAAAATTAGGCTCCATTTTTAATGGTTAACATTAAAATCAACCAATTATAGGGTTAATAATTTTGAGCCATACCCAAATAGTGATAAAATGGATACGAAAAAAGAAAATGAAAATAATGATGAAAAGGATGGAAAAGCATTATAATGGTAAATGAAGGTTGCTGGGGTCGCTATGAACTAACCGGTATTATGTTGCAACCCCCCAGGTATCTGTCTTAGTTTATAAACCCCTATACTAGATTAACTATACACTTATATCATCTTATGTTCCCCATAAACCATAGATTTCACCCAGTTATAGGTCAGCTTAGCTCTCGTTTGGGGGTACTTTTCAACCCCCATGTTTCTTCGTTCAATCCCAAATCTTCCCCATCATCTAAGTCATTAGACCGTTTTTGATTAGTATTGAAACCCATGGTGACTTGGGGATCTCCCTTTTTCGGCAACCTCCCACCTTCCAGTAAATTAGCATCGACCCTGGCATTTATCGCGGTTGGAAGATTTGTTTCCACTAAAAATCTGTGATTTTCGGGGTCGAACTGTTAATTTACCATAAGGGTACCCTCCGGTAATCAAACGTGGCAATGGAAAATCCACCATTTATAGATAATTTTCCCATTAATACCTCTATTTATAGAGGATTTTCCAGCCAGCCACGTTTGATTACAATAAGGTGATATTGGTTCTACATCCCGAACAAAAATGGCTGGTGATTGGTTCTCAGGGAGATCAAGCCTCAAGATCCAGCGGCAAAAGTAGGGAATTCCCGAACCTCAGCAATAGCTCTGGGGATGCGAAAAAACACCAAGATTCTGATTTCATTCGGCAACGTTCCATAGGAAATACCCGAGATTTATTGACATGTACTTTCCAAATTCATGAAAATTCTAGGAAGCAGAGTAAACATTCTATGTCTTCGAACATTCATTTACAATTGATTTCCCAGAACAACCATGATTTCTCTTCAGAAGATCGAAATACAACCATGGCATTTTTCGACTCAGGCCTGGACAAAGAAATATGGATTGTACTGGAGAAAAATATATATGAAGGCACGAGGAGGGCTCAGGTGTCCTTGAGCCATGCGTTCGTTGATGGACGATGATGAAACCGCCACAATGGAGGTGGCCAAGTCTGATCACCGGAGCAAGTTTTCATCCCAGCCCTCATTGGATGAGAAATTGCATAATGTATTACACCTTCCCATTGTTCCTTTCCACTGCCATGGAAAATCAGAAATCATCGTCTATAAATATCAGTATGTATACATATATATATATACCAATTATGACACATGGCCGTAAATTCTTGGGGGCCATCCCCCATTTCACTATATTTTTTATTACAAAACCACATCACCTTGGCTTTCCCTGTTCCGGATCGCCCGGAAATCGCCGCCGCATCGACGTTTTTAAGCAACTCATAGCACGCACAGATCAAACAGCGGTGGCTTCATCGGCTGCTGCCGCTGCGACCTCGGCAGTTGTCTCTGGAGACCCTCTGGCAAGCCATGGGAAGTCATTTCTCATATATGTTTCCCTCTTCACCATATTTTCCCATAATTTCTGGAAAAGCCACTTCTGGGCGAATCTCTCCAAAAATATAGTGATTGTTTGGCGAAAAGCATGGGAAAATATGGGACATCCCCTATCAATGGAGGTTTATAGCTGGGAAAATCAGTTGTAATTGAGTGATTTTCCTGCCAGCCATGCTCGATGACCAAAGGGTGGAGTGGAAAGCACAAACTCATTGTGTTGTTTTTTTTTTGTTGGTTTCTTGCTCTGTAAAGTGTCCGGTCCATGTTATTTGCGAAACATCTGCCTGGAATGCAGGGTTTCAGACAACACCGCTTGCAGGGATCATTTACCTGATTGATTGGCGCAACCCTGATCAACATGATTATATCCCATTATATCCCTATTGTATACCAGTTTATCCCCATCAAATCCACCCTTTCTGTTGGCTAGATCCACATTCTTTGTTCATGTTCATCATCATCAAGCACCTATTTTCAATCCCCATACATCACCACATGATCACCACATAACCCCCCTTTTCTGGCTATATGTTTTTGTCATAACTATCAACATTTCAAAACGGGAAAAGATCGCCTCCAAACTGCTCCCTCCATCTCTCCCTCCATCTCTCCCTCCATCTCTCCCTCCATTCTTCCCTAAAATAATACCCCAAATCATCCAAGTCATTGTGGGTCATTGTAGTATTTAAACCCCATGGTGACTTGAGGTACCGCCATTTTTAGGAGACCTCCGTGTCAAAAAAATCATGCGTTAATCGTATAATTTTCCCGCATTTTCTCTACTAAATATGGATTCCAATGGATTCTCATCATTTTCCAATGAAAATGGTAGACCCCATTTGGAGGTTTCCTAAAATATGGGTACCCCCAAATCATCCATTTTAATAGGATTTTCCATTGGAAACCATCCATTTTTGGGTACCCCCATTTTAGAAAACCCCCATTTTCAGACGTACCCCATGGTCTTGTCTAATCTCCTCCCATTCCTCCAGGATCAAAAACCCACCAGGGCTGCAGTCTGCGACCAGGAGGCTGCTGCTGCGACGCCTGCCAGGGGATTTCATGGGGATCTAATGTCTAGGGATATGATGGTGATGATAATATATCAGTGGATAGATATATATATATATATATATGTATATACATATATATGTATTGTATACATAGCCAACTATCTCCAATTTGGGTTTGGTGCCTGAATATGGGTGGTTTTAGCCAGTTGTTTGGCAATTCGAATGGGGGAAAATGATGATGAAACCACTGGAACTGGGTTTACCGATTGCAACATCACCTGGTTGAGGAGTTCCAAGAACCAAATTACCCTCCGGTGTCATCAAACGTGGCTGGCTGGAACATGATCGAACTCAATGGAGGTTGAATTCGCTGGGAAAATCGTCGAACTCAATGTGGAATTTCCAATGGCTTTGTTTGCCGCAGGGTAGGACGTTGATTTGAGCCCTGACTTCAAGATGTCCCACTTGTCCCAGCATCTTTTGTCATTAAACCTGCAAAATGTGAGAGGCCTCAAAGATTCAAAGTATCTCCATACACTCCTTGATATGAACACAGATGTTTACCCGATTATGACACCTGTTACTCCCTTATTGATGGGTACTGTATATTTGATAATCATTGTCCCCAGCACCAAACACTCATTACCCTAAAGTAGACTAACATAGACCCTGAGAATAGCCAAGTCTTGGGTAGAAACTCATCTTCCAACATTTCCAAGCCCCAGCTCATGGCAGGATCCATTGATTAGTTGGGGGGATGGCATACCTTCCAGTAAACTCACACAGCTACATGGACCCTGGTGATTTTTCATAGCAAACTGTTACTTTACTGGAGGGTATATCCCAGAATTTATCCCCATTAATCTGAAGTTGTCATGGTTCATTCCCATGTTTCAATGCTGAAATCATCATTTTTCTTGGTGACATCCCTATTTTCTCTTGGTCAATCCCCAGTTTTGTATGGTTTTTTTCCCAAAAAAAATAGGGCCCCCTGCCTCCTCCTCCTCCTTCCTCTGCTGGGACTAGAAGCACATCTCTGTTTGGGACGTGAAGATCGCGAAGAGCGCCTTCGACCTGGATCGCTTTGGAGATGTTGGTGAAATAACTAAATCAATATATCTATGTATAGATGGATATGTGTATATACGTACAGTATACATATGTTGTATATGTTGGATATATTGTTGATGATTCGTTTTTTCAGAAGTTGATTATTGTCTATCATCATCATTTTATGGTCAGATGGCCTGTTCATATCTTGTAGATGGCCTGTTAATCATCATCATTTCAGAAATTGTCTATCGCTTTAGATAAGGAAGTGGTGATGATTGATAAATAAGAAATGTTGAATTGGACAAACAAGAAATGTTCAGAAATCTTAAATCAAATCAATAACAACCTGAAGTGTTGATGTGGGCATATTTACATCTGCACGAAACATGAATGTAAATATGTGGAGCAGCGCTAGCTTCCGACCCCTACTTACATCTCCATGTGGCGTGGGTCAGAGATGGGGGTACAAAAAAAGGGCCAACAAATCGCCAGACCTTCGATCTGAAAGCATCCATTTTGGGCGTGTAAAATGTTGCATTCGTTGAATGAGACGACTGCTATCATCAACTATGGGTCCAATGGGAGTCATAGTCCAAATATTGGGTCCGAATCTGGGAATCAAGCACTGCTGTTTTGTTCAATCATTTGTTTCAGAGCCTCTCCTGCTTCTCAGGTCCCATCTGCCATCCACCTTCTTTTGGCTTAGCTACGCTGATCCAGCTGATGGCGTGATCATCCCAAATGGGCCAGCGAAGTTCGATCTTTGCTCATGAAACCACCACAAAAATTGAAGAACATCCCAAAGTGGATGTCATCTCCAGCATCCCAACATCTCCTGTATCTAACAGTCTAACATATTTAACATCTCCAACATTCCGAAGTGTCATCATCTTCCCTGCCCACGCCACTGTCTGCGGGCTCCCCAGCGAGACCGCGAACGGCGCCGCGACCTCGAGCGCTTCTTACTTTTCCGCCTCGAGGAGTTCGAGGGTTCTTCGGGCTGAACTGGAAGAGAACTGGAAAATCACTGGAAGATCACTTTGACATACTTTAACTATATATTCTGGAATATAGTAATTATATTTAATTATCATGAAGAATGATTTTCAGCTGAAAGCAAAGCTAATATGGGAGAATCGCCCCTCACCGGCCCAGGTGCGCCCGGTCCGCCTATTTTCTTCTCGCGCTGTTTCCGCACGAGCCTGACACATAGCCACCCATTTTGCGGGGCACGGGTCGCTGGAGAAATCCTCATTGCCTAGCCATGGAGGTTTAGTTATCCCCCGCAGAAAAGCATCGAAATGGGTGATTTTCCAGCAAGCTATCTTTGACTAGAAGGGGATCTATACCTTTGAGCCATTCCCAACTGACCCGTGAAACTAGCGGGGAAGAATGAATTCCAAGAAGACTGAGACAATCAAAGATATCAATGGATTGGTTTAAGGGAAAATCTACAGGAAACCATGGTTTATGGGGGTTTCCTGTAAATTTTCCCTTAACCCAATCTGATGAACATATCAAAACTCCTTTCCAACTGACATCATCATCTGCCTGTCACTGGCAGCACTGAGTCCAAAATCCGTCCCCGGTTTTGAGGTTGCGACTTCTTCTCTGCTTCGATTGGCTTTGGAGACCGTGAGGGTGCTTCCCTGGAAAACGCGCACAGAGTTTCTAGACAGACTACTCACAGATGTTTTCTTCTATGGCAACCCAGCTACTCAGGGGGTACCCGGGTACCGTTCTGGACCCACGTGGCGTGTGATTTTTAGGATTGATCGTCCCATCCCATCATGGTGGTCACTCAAATTGTCACAGTCAGGGCTGGCTTGTACTTTTCTCCAAGGAACCCCATGGAAAAAAATGAAAAAAACTATCCTATTTGCTATCCATCAGAATCATATTCTATCATAGTCTACAATAACCATATGATATATACCCTCTGGTTGTTTAACATAGCCATGGAAAATGGCCCATAGAAATAGGTGATTTATGGTGATTTTCCCATTATAAATGGCGGTTTTCCATGGCTATGTTAGTCATGACCAAAGGGTAGATTCACTGTAGTCATATGATTGGCACCTCTAACTTTCATGCCACTTTTGTGCCTTGAACGAGCCAAAAGTGCCGCGCTGGAATCGCGCCTCAAACTTTGTGCCATTCATCTCTTTGATGGCCTGAACAAATGTAGTCCCACTGATCGGTTGGGTGCACTTTTAAAGTGGACATATTGTTGGTATACCATAGCTATCATTTGAATATATATGTTTTTATCTATATATATATATATTATAGATGGATTAATAAGTATATAGTCTATTATATATTGTATATTAATACCACTTATATATCATTTATACACCATAGTACTTGTGTATCATCTGAATAATCATATATATATATATATATGTATATATATATACATATTATATTTTATAGTTTAGGAACAACCATGCACAGGCCGCAGCAACTCGCTTCCACGTGCCTAGAGGGAAAAAAATAAAAACATTATAGTTCAGAACTATGTATCGTTTTTCCGGCATAGCTCTGACTGACGTTTTCGCCTCGGTGGCATCATCGTCTTCGACAAATCGGACGAAGGCAAAGGGCCGGGGCCTAGTGCTGTGTGCTGCACATGCAAAGGTGA
Organism: Symbiodinium sp. clade C Y103; assembly: GCA_003297045.1. Taxonomy (NCBI): domain Eukaryota; class Dinophyceae; order Suessiales; family Symbiodiniaceae; genus Cladocopium; species Cladocopium sp. clade C. The sequence goes on from BGPT01001500.1 coordinate 88,763, forward strand.
GTACCAAGGAGATTCACTTGGCTAAACTATATATGGTTTAAGGGATTTCATTCCCTCAGCCATTTAATGGGGAAAATGATGATGAACCAATGGATTTAGAGGTACTCTATTTTCAGACAAACCCGACTCTATGGTTTAAGGGATCTCATTGTGAATGAGGGGTATATTCGAATGGCGAATTCTATGGTTTATGATGAATATATCATATCATATCTATTGTTGATTTGAATGGGAAAATCACCAAGAAATCATGGATGTTCCATTAATCATAGAGAGTTGCCAAGAGTTTCATCTGGCAGTGGCTTAGTTGCGGACAGGCTTTGCATGACTTGAGCCATGACAAATGCCCGGTTGGTTAAAAGGTATTTTGCTATGGATAAATGAGGATAATATGGATCAACCATATTTGGCAGTATTCATTCAGTAGTATACCCTCTGGTAATTTAACATAGCTATTGAAACTGGCAATGTGTAGTTATGTGTAGTCAACCTACCGATCAAATATGGCAATTGTCCATAGCTGTACCAAATTACAAAAGGGTAAAAACCATGTACATCCCCACCAATCACAAGTTGTCATGCTCAATCTCCATGTTTGATCTGCCCCGCGACTCACACGCACAGAACAACGACTCACACCTTCCCGCCTGTCCGAGTACCTTTCCCGAGGCACAAAGACATCTCCGATGTCGCCGAACCTCAGCTGCTTTGTGATTGAAAGATCACGATTCATTCAATAAATCAGTACAAGTAAACCAGTGTTATGGTTCAATCACTATGAATACATCACAGTTCGCTCATAGTGATTCGTTCAGAAGTGATTCAACCATAAGTTTATTGGCAAAACTTTGGTTACACCATGGTTTATGATTCTATGTCATTAAACCATGGTTAACGTACCGAGATTCATTCATTGGGAAAGCCTTGTCTATGAACTTATGGTCAACTTCTGGGCAACCAGTTCAGCTTTGATGCTTGACTTACGTTCATACGCATCAACCAGGGTTTATTCCTCCAACATGTTGAGTTTCTCCAAAGAATGGGATGGGTCCCTTTTTTCGCAATGAAGAAACCCAGTGGCTGACCGGTGGGGGCTATTCGTGGTTGGAATCCCGGAAACTAAGTCACCATGGGACTGGGTGGATTTCATCGTTAGCAACCTGAAGAGTATGGCCATGGCGATGATTACCCTCTGGTAAACTAACATAACTATGGAAAATCACCATTTTTGTATGGGAAAATCAACTATAAATAGCCATTTTCAATAGCTACGTTAAATTACCAGAGGGTATATCAATCGTCACTGACCTGTTGGTTGGAAACGGAGTTGATTTCTGCCTTTATGGCAATTCCAAACACTACCTACCACCCCGAAGCTCCAGTCAATCAAGGCCAGACTGCAAATTCCAGGGAAGTGCCAGCAGGCTAAGCTTAAAAACATCCAAAAAGTTCATAGAAGTTGCCAAATTTCCTCTTGCCCATCCAATGATTTTCTACAAAAACTGGTGCAGATGGTTTGTATAATAAAAAGTAAAACAATCATAACAACCACAACAACCATTAGCTGTTACGATTGTGATGGGTTGGTTATATCCCATCGTTCAATTATCTCATTATCTCATTCTTCGATCAGTCGGTAGACATATTTTTATCATACAACAAAAACTTTTTGGTGCTAAACGTAGGGAATGGGGGTTGCTGACCTTTTTTACAACCATGAAGTTGATCATCCCAGCAACCCCCATTCCCTACATTCAGCACCAGTAAGAAAAGTAAATCGATAAACCTATATGTAGGTTTCCTGAAATAGGGGTACCCCTAGCCATCATCCATTTTCAATCCGGATTTTCCACCAACAAAATCATCCATTTTTGGGTACCTCCATACCCCATGGATCTTCAAAAAACTGCCACACAAAGCTGGCCTCTCGAATCTGCGGCGCAACTCATCTGCATTCCATTGCTCCGGAATGGCCCCGGTCACATCCACCTACCAGAAAATCAAATCCATGAGAAGCAAACTTTCTGGTGCTGCATGTAGGGAATGTGGGTTGCTGGGATGATAAACTTAATGGTTACTATAGGTCATGAAACCCCATTCCCTGCTAAGCACCAGTATGTAAGCAAAAAAAAATCAGAATCCATCCAAAAACAACAACAAAATCCATCAAATTTCCATCAAAATCCATCAGAATCCCAACAGAATCCCATCACTTCTGGCTATGTTGGAACATCCCTCAAGCCGCTCTCAACAAAATGATCGCATCCCCCGGAGTCCAGCCTTCAGAGAGGTCCTTAGAGGCGTTCAAGTCGTTTCCAAGTGGGGGTTATCTCAAAATTACAGGGAGGTTGCTTTGAGGGTGGAAATTGAAATCCCAGAAAGCGGCCACTTGCGGCCACTTGCGGCCACTTGCGGCCACTCGCCAGGAACTGGGTGGAGCGGCCACTTGCGGCCACTTGCGGCCACTCGCGGGGAGCGGCCACTTGCGGCCACTTGCGGCCACTTGCGGCCACTCGCTTGGAACTGTGTGGGGCGGC